>SWKW01000115.1:0-113983 GCA_011058865.1 Didymella keratinophila | reverse complement strand
TTGAGACATTACGCGTTGTTGTTGTGCTGGCGTTCTGGCAGCGAGAGTGCGGCGCTCGGTTGGGTGCGGCGCTCGCTTGTGAAACACGTTATATATTTATATCAAATCTAACATACATCATCAACCAATAGGGCGCTTGGTCTAGGGGTATGATTGTAAGTGATTGGTCCATTCAGAGGTCAAAGAAATTTTCTAACATCCGCTCAGTTCGCTTCGCATCATCTGATAGCACTTGTGAAAGGTCGTGGGTTCAATTCCCACAGCGTCCATCTTTTTTGCCGTCCCTAACTGCCCTGTCAACTCTCCATGAAGTCGACAAGAGGTGTGTGGATGTGGAGAACACTTTTGCCCTGTGCCGAGGCTCCACATTACCAATGACCCTCGGGCGACCACCAACAAGGGGGCTTCAGCTACGTCAACGTGGGTTCACGAATAATACATCTGCCTGATTTTTTATGTATACCATTGGCTCAATTGCGTTGCGCACACATTGATCGCGTACATATGCTCTGTTCAGGTCATTCATTGTCTGTAAGAGAAGTGCGCCAATATAGCAGTATCACTTCCTCAACATGGCGATTTGAGAACACGTCGTTCGACTTCAGCGCAGTAAAGATGCATCCCGATAAATGTATCAGATATTCGCAGGTTTTGGCTGCTTTGCGTTTGGACCTGGGTGCACCTTTGAGCATCAACGCGACTGCCGAGGCCAACCACGAACACCAGCATGCATCGTATTTTCATCATCAACTCATCAGCTATAAAGTCGATGCAGATAACGAAGTATCGCTGCACGTTGCACCAATCTCTGAGGATGGCGTTCTGCCTCGTCTTCAACAACAACACTGGCCAGGACTGCTTGTATGATGCGCAATGATTCGAAGCCCCGCGACGTATGCCGCTCTGCGCACTGAAGGTAGCGTTTAGCACGCGTCGCATTGATAGGCTGCCAACTCCGAAGCGGTATCCGCCCCGTAAACGACGCATCTATTGCAGCATTGCTTACAGGCTGATGCATGCGCTCACTGTCATCACAGGCAACAGTGAGGCCGACAACGCCACAACTGCAGCGTTGTGGGCGAACCATCAGCCTTCGCTTCACCCAGCTGAACCACCTCCCTCCTAGTCATGTGCAACAACAATGATGGAATGCGCTCCTGTAGCCTTGTGCTTAGTTGCGGCAAACCGGTGAATGCGAACAGAACGACATAAAGCTGCTTTGGTGCTACTTACTCTCTACCATCCCTCAACTTAATCCAGGCTCGCTGCGTTGTCTTCATCACTTGGGCGTACATGAGCTCTCATACCGAGGACGAATGGACTGTTCTCGATCCCAATACTTCACCTCAGCCCACCATGGAGCAAGCAAACAGTGCAGACAAGGGCGACGCACCCACGCACGATTGCAGCATCAACACCGGACCTGAAGAGAAGCCCATAGGAGTGTGCACGTGTGAGACGAAGCCTGCCCTCATGCGTAAAGACAGCGTCGAGTCTATCGACGGAGACTATCGTCGTCCCCGCCGCTCGGAACGAGTGTTCCCTGCTCGAGTCCATCGTCGCTACACGCCATCACCAAACCGATCCTACCCTCCACCGCTACCTGTTCCCTCCATGATCAACTCTTCAACTCAATTGCTCGAGAAAGTTGGCAAAGACGACGGCGTTGTCGAGCTCCCAGTCCCTGCTCTTCGCAATGTCTACCTCACCACCTACCCGTTTGGTGACAAAGACGTCAAGAAGTGGTCATGGCTCCTTGCTGCTAGCATCGAAGACGAGTTCGTTGTACCCAGCAGTCATAATGTAGGCGGCGATCTGCCTACTGTGGAGCGTGTCCGCCAGCGCAACGACGGATTCATCCCTTATGAACCAGACCGGATCGATATTCCTTCTGTGTGCCTCTCGCGAGCACTCGATACGGACGTAGTGCCTGAGGACACCAAGCACGACGTGCGGTACCTAATCGTTACTCAGAAGCGTCTTCAGCCCCAGGCAGCGAAGCTGATTGTTGCGGAGTCGAGGAAGGCAGCTGGCATGCTAATATACTACACGATCTTGACTGGTGATCCGATCTTGTTTGTAGGTGCCACCGTGCACAGATGCAAGACCGTGCATCCCAAGAACTACAAGAAGGTAGCCAGTCTGGAGGAAGCCATCAGCGTCCAGGACGCTGGTTTCGTCGGTGTTATTTGCTGAGATGTCTTGCGGTCTTCATCATATTGCAACTTCCTTCTTTGCGATCTCCTAGCTGACGCTCTTTATGCCTTCCCAATCTAGCTTTACAATAACGTTACCACGTTCCAGAATAACAATCACGTTCCACTGCTAAAACGCAGTCCCTGCACGTACCAAGCTCACATTACCATCAGCCCCATTCGTTGCTAACATGCTGACCTGAAATGTCCCATGTCAGCCGGAGCGGCTCCACGCTCTCCAGCTACACAGCTACATCACCCGCCATGCAGTTTCAGTGGTATATAACACGCGCCGTGCCCGTCAACAGAACACTGCACTCACATCCTTACCATGGCGGAGCTCAATGACACCCAACGCGCCTTCCTCGCCTCCCTCCCCACCTTCGACCCAAACTCAACCTCCGTCCACACCGCCAGCTGCCACTGCGGCACCATCCAGTACACCATCACCCTCTCACCTCCCCTCTCTACTCAGAAAGTCGGCAGCTGCAACTGCACCATTTGCACCAAGAACGGGTATCTCTTTCTGTACCCGCGCCGGCAGGACGTCGTCATCCACAAGGGCGAGAACGCGCTGAAGAGCTACCAGTTCGGGGAGAAGCAGCTTCTGCATACGTTTTGTGCGGAGTGTGGGAGTAGCGTGTGGCATGATCCCAGGCTGTGGATGTTGGGCGAAGAGGTGCCGGATCTGCTGGGTGTGAATGTGAGTTGTCCTCGAAGAGCTTGTTGTGAATATAGTGTTGATGCCTGTAGGTGCGTATGATCAAGGGTGTGAAATTGGAAGAGCTGGATGTTGTCAGGTTCAATGGGTATGCGAATTACCCGTTCATCGGAGAGTCGGCGCATTTGCAAGAGGCTACGACGCGGTGATCTACAGCAAGTGTGTATGGAGATGGACTGACCAAACCGTGATGTCTCACTTAACATATATAGGCTCCTTAAAATTTGGAATGTAAATGGGAAGTCGTCACTAGAGATATGTATATCGACATCTTGTACGGTCAACAGTCATGAATAGAATTGGAGATATTGCACTGGTGATCGATTATTCCATACCTAGGTAGCTACCCGGTTGATGAAGTCATCGTCCATCTTACATTGTGGCAAAGTTAAGAAGATCTGAGGAGCATGTCGACCTCGCTTCGCCGGGCCGCTCCTGACTCATCTGCAAGAGTAGCTGAGGTATCAGTAGCTTGAGTTTCTGGGACCTGGACTCTGTCCCCCTACTCTGCAGTATCCTTCTCCAGAGCACTCTGCCTTTCGTCTGGAGGCTGTGCTCCGTTCGCGTTGGCAGACGATGTTTGACTGTCTTCATTTGCGCGGCTAGTCGAGGCTTCTGCATCGCCCATCTCAACGTCGCCGTCTGTCGGGACTTGTGTCTCCGCGACCTCGTTACGCGCAATCTGCTCCTTCTTGATTTGCGAAGGTACCTTCGTAGTCCGCGGTACCTGTCCACGTGGATGGGCCGTGTGATCGCGGTCTTCGTTGAAGACTTGATGGGCGTAATCGTGCTGCTTTCGAGAATCGTCCAGGCCGTCCGGAAAGATGCGACCAAGGATCGCGTTGTGCTTCTTGCGTACACTGTCTGTAATGTCAGGCTCTGAGTGACCCCTAGCCGAAGGGCTTGGGGTGTCTGGTCCTGCAGACATCGAGGCATGGACACCAGTCGGCGTGGATCCTGCTTCTGCTTCTCTTTGCTGCTCCTCCTTGCGTGCATGCACCTTTCTCAAGTTTGCTGCAGATGACTGTGAACGTCTGTCTGGTCGACCATCTTTACGGACCAGGATTCCCTCCTCGTTTCTGATCGGTTTCGATCTCGTCTTCTTCACCTCAATTGGGGAGTCGCGATCGTGAAAAATGCTGCGCGGTCCAATCTCCGGCGTCCACTCGCCTGAACGCTCGACCATCCTTGCGCCACCGCGCGCTCCACCACCGCCACCACCACGCCGCACGATGCTTCGGGCAGGATGCGCAGGGTGGTCTTCGAAAGTAGTCGGGCTACCATGTGAATCTGGTACGGCTGACCAACCGCGTTCCCAAGCTGGTGTTCCCACAGGATGCTGTTGTCCCTGCATGCTTTTGCGCACTCGGCCGCCCCTGCTACCTGGTCCTCGTCCACCTCGTGAGCCTCTGCCACGAGCTGGACGCCCGTCAGCCATGTGTTGAGGGTCACCATGCCAGTTCTGTTCGCCTTGTGTACCGTACGGATATGCCTGTGATGGTAGTGGCGCCGAATGTGGCCCTGGGTGAGGGATTTGGTGCGGTCCTATTGCAGGTCCTGGGTAAGGTCCTGCTTGTGGCAACGACTGCGAGGCGATAACAGGCTGAGACTGGGAAGGTAGAATCGGTGACGGTTCAGGTGGATGCTGAGACATAATGGGACTGTCGTGAGATTCCTCGGTGGTGAGTTTGGGACGTTTGGGCTCGCCGGGCGTTGAGCTTGCGCCTGAATGTGGGCTCTCCTTACCATTTTCGAAAACCCGCTTCACGCCAGCGTTGACTGTAGCCCATCCACTCTGGGTCGGAGGGGGCTCCTGTCTTTGCGCACTTTCTGGAGGCACCGCCATAGCAGGCTGCTCATGGTTTTGAACAGTCTGCGGTATCGATATCGGCCGAGCAGGCGTCTGAAATTGCGGAGCCTGACTGGGGTGAGGCGGAGCAGGCTGATGGATATGAGCGGGGTGTACAGGTTGGTGAACAGGTTGATGCACTGGGTGTGCTTGATGCGGAGGCAGATGTTGCTGGCGAGGCCCCGTCGACTCAGACTCAAGTCTCTGCACTCTGCCACTTAGTATTGCCATATGCTCTCTCATAGTCTCGAGGTCAGTTGTCCTGTGACTGACGTCACCAAGCCTTCGAGCCATGAGCTCAAGAGCCTCGTCCTGATAGCCAGGCTGCGCTGCTTCGCTGGGACGTTGCGCAGTCTCCGCTCTAGTGACCTGCACCTCCTGCACCAAAGCCATCATGTTCCGGTGGCACTCTTGAAGATCGCGGCTCAGCTGGTTAACAATATCGCTCATCCTCCTCAACTCCTGATCCTGCCTTTGCAATTGCCCCTGAAACTCGTGTCGCAAACTGCTCTCAATCTGCCGCACAATGTCAGCAGATTCCATCTGCGTGCGTGCTTGTGCTGCCAAAGCACTGGTGTTTTGCGACGTCTGCGTTTGCAGACGCTCGATGGCATCAAAGTGTACGTCACGCGGATCCCGAGGATAGCTGTGCCCGTTTTTAAGACCATTGATGACCGATGCCGACGGGGCTGTGGGGGCAGAGCTCCCGACCATATTCACAGACTGCAGCTGTGCAGGTTCCGGAGATTTTGGCGATTGTGCAGTCGTCGGTGCAGGAGCTGGGTTTGCGACGGCCTCGGTAGCTGGAGAATGTGGTGTCGTTGCTGTTGGTTGAGACTGGCGTACAGAGTCGCCTGATATCCATTGAAGGTGCTGATGCGCCGCTTCTTTCTGTGTAGATTGGCCCCAAAGCGGATGTGAGGACGAGAGAGGAGTATCGAGCTCCATGGTAGCCGTGCTGGGTCCGTGTGGAGCTGGGGATGGGCTGGGCGAATCTGCTGGGGCGACGAGATCAGGTGCCAGATTCTCCTGTGGTTCTACTGCGACTGTCTTTCCTGAGGACGTCTCGCATTGCAATTCGATATGTTGAAGCTTGAAAAATTCTCGACCACTGCCGTCATATCAGTAGTTGTTCAGTAATGATTCTCACACAACAAGACCAATGAAGTTCGATGCAGGCCTCGCTGAATACGTCGGTAGTGTAGAACAAATGCAGATCAGGCGAGGGTGGAGACCGGGCACTTGATTCAGGGAAGGAACAATGCGACTCACTGGAATCTTTCGCCGTTTGCAGGTGTGTCAACTATCACGAAGCCAAGATAATTGCTGCAACTCGGACAGCAGGTCAGGTCTATGGTACTATTGACCGTCAGCGAGGTGCGAAATCGACGTCAAAAAAGTGCGGGCCCCAGGGTTTAAAGCAATGCTAGTAATATGTAGGGTGGAGATAATCTGAAATGACTAGCGCGAACGCGCCAAAAGAGAATTTTAATACAATGTACCAGACCATTTTGATTGGTGCTAGGATACGCCCATTAATGCTAGGGCATTATCGGGTACTTGACTGGGAAAGGCAGTTGTGCGACAATGCGCAATAGGGCTTAATATGCGAGGGAGCAAACGCACTTACCATCCTGCTAATTCTGTCGAGTCTGATGCCTCTTTCCTTTGCTCCGATGTTCGTAGCAGACTTCTGTAGGACCCGAGCAACGCAGGGCTGTAATAATTGCTAGTGGTTTTGTGCCAGGAGTTGTAAAACTCGCCAATCTTGCCATCGCATTTCTTACAGAATGCTGTGCTTGACCGATTGATTGGCGTTTCAGGTTGTGGAGAACTTTCAGGTCGTGGCGATGCCTCATCCGCACTTTCAGCGATTTCCACAATCTTTGATGGCGCAGCAGTCGCAGTCTCTGGAACAACTGATGCTGCTTGGGATGTGGAGCGCTGACGCTGTTGAGTACTGGTCGAGTTACGAGTCCGAGATTGCCGTCTCCTGCCTGCCATGTGCTTTACTTTGCGCTTGGATCTTCTCAATCTTCAGTGTTGATGGAAGGTTCGTAGTGCAGCACGTGGAAACGGACCGATGATCTAGAGGTCGATGATAGCTGGCGCGGCCCGGGGTAGCCGATTGCCTTCTTACACGGCGATGCTCCTGCAAGCAAGTGAAGGCTGATGCTAGGGCCTGAAAGTAGTCGACTGTATTACGTGTGAAAACTGTCAGCGCGCGACTCGCTTTGATACGCCTTGAGGCAGAAGCACGCAGCGTTTCAGAGTTCGGAACAGCGGCTGGAGAGGAGTGCAACTTGGCGATTGCTATACGAGATTGAGGGATTGTTGGGATCCGAGAGACGAAAAGGGCTTGCGCCAGAAAGCAGCCGATGGAAGCTCAGAGGGGGAAAGGGTGTTAAGATTAGCAGAAGTTAATGACTTAGCGTCTCTTACCAGACGCGCTAACTGGATAGACGCATTCAATCACGGAAAAGAGCGCACTAATCTGGCTTTACCGGCTTATGCGGTTCCAGAACCTGGTCAATGTTCATTTCTTTCCAAATGCGCTGCCTATCGTCATCCGTAGTCATCACTAAGCTGTCTGTTCTCTTGTGACGTGTGCTTCATTTGAGAGCCACAGCTAGGAACCTTATCAACCTGCTGCAATCCTAAATGCGTTTTCGAACACTTCTTTCACTAGCTTTAGCACCGCGTTCGTTGAGCTTGTCGAACGGAAGCGGTCCAATCTCCAGAGTTGCTCTGACAATTTTACTTTTGCTGCACATGCCACACGCGAAACTACTAATCACCCGAAGCTGTCTGCTTATATGCAAGGGACGACGACTGCATGTGCAATCACGACACGCGATGCGCGATCCACAAGAGATATGTAGCATGATTGATGCGTGCATCCACCGCACAAGTGCTGGGCGCGATGGTTCAATATGATGTATAGGCATCGTAGGCACGGCGCATGGAGGTAGTGGTATACTCTACAAGATACGACAACACCGGGTAGTGTCACAGTCGTCCTCTATAGACGAAGTTACCCCTTCCGGCCATATGCGATGCGGCTGTATGGCAAGCGCCTGCTCTAGCGCATATACTCAGTTTGAAACCCATGTGTTACCACACGTGTAGCACACGCGAGACACAAATACTTGCATCTCACTTAACGACGATAAAGCCAACGCCATTACGGGCGTCCTGGCAAGCTTGTGAGAGTGCCTGCACCTCGGTATCCGTCCATTTTACACTCAGATTATCCCAATTCTTAGTGGCATATTCTCGGCGATACTGCTGTTGCATCGCTTGCAAACGGCGGATTTCTCGAGGGTCGCCTGTGCCACTGTACACAATAAGGGCTGTGCAGCGTGGAAGTAAGTCGTAGATTTGGGTGATGTGCTTCACGGTTCTCGCAACGGCGTCGCCCAGCTCAGGGCCCTTGACTTCAACCTCATCATCGCCGTTCTTCGAGAGCCTCAGCCTCTGCAAAGCGTTCTGGCGTATGAGCTCCACATCAGCAGTCTTTGCATCATCCCACCAGCCACGAGCCAGCTCCAGCTCGCGAAGGCGTGCCCAGATGAAGTCGACCTTGGCCGCAGCGCCATCTCGGGCTTCCATTGCTCCTTTCAGAGCTTCGTCAATAGCTTCGATGACCTGTTCATCAGTCTTGCACCCTTTCGAGAGTTGCGCCTGACCGCCGTGCCCGCGCTGTGGCTCACCCCAATCGATGACTGCTCCTGCACGCGTCTCGTTCGCCTTTGGTCGTGGTGTGCGTCCCAGTCTTTTGAAGATGGACTCGGCGTTGGTGTCTCCGGATCCCCATTTAGGTCCTTTTTCACACTTCTGCTTGACCAAGTCGAGACATGTCTTCGAGTCTTCGACACTATCATGGCCACTTGAGCCTTTCTGCACTTCTCGATGTAGGTACTTCTGAGCGAGCCACTTCAGTGACTGTTTGTATGGCGGTCCACGAGGGTGGGGGAAGAGGATGCCCGTGTCGATGATGAAGGGATGCGTGAGCTTCATCGCATTGAGGTCCGAATTTAATGAGTGTCCCACAAGGATTGTGCGCGGGGTGATAAGCTCCAATAGCTCCTGCTGGATGTCCGACAAGGTGGTTGTGACGTTTTCGAGCATGGCTGGTGTGATACCTGACCACTGCGTCAAATAATCCTTGATGGGTACGTCAGGCTTGACTAGCTTGTCCATGGCCACACTACCGTCCCAGTTGAGAAGGCTGATGCGTGTTAGTACGAGCTGATCGTTCTCGGCTTTGCACATCTCGCAATCGACAGAGATGATGTGACGTCCAGCAGTCACACTGCCCTGCTCGATCTCGTTCTCAGGCACAACACCATCTTCCAGAGAGGCGACGTTGGTGTCAACCCAGCCATCGTCTGTGGACTGACCAGCCGCCTGTCTCTCTTTTTGTGCAGCTGCTTTCGATTCCGGTGTCAAGAACCAGGCTGGGTGAAGGATGTACTCGTTCTCTTGCTGCTCTGCTAGCGTTGCGATGTACTCGGTTATGGGTGTACGTTTGTTGTCCCAATGTTTTGAGTTCTGTGGCATAGGCCCTTTGTGGCCGCCGTTCCTCTTCATCTGCTTCTCCTCCTTCGTCTTTGGGATTTGCGAGGTTAGCATTGTGTGGATTGGCGAGTGTAACCTGATGAACTGATTACCGCGATGTTCGCCTTGCGCCTTGATCGGCCAAACATGCTCAAAGATATCAGACAGTGGCTTCAATGCGTCAGGTAGTCTGCTCGACTTCAGGCTTGCTGGGTAGTACTCGTTGTCTGCAATGCGCAGGAACTTGGGCCTGACCTCTTCTGCAGATGTGATCCCCTCAGCAGTGTTTGCAGGATCAGTGGGTGCTTGTTCCGCAGTTGGCTTGTCTATATCCATAGCTGTCGGTGCGTCCAAGCGGACTTTGCCATTGAACATGCCCACTTCCAGACCAGGGACCATCAGCATGACGACTTGTCGAATGCTAGTGCGATTGCGGACAGAGACCCATTGAGGCGCATTGCCGTCTGCAAGCAGATACAGCACCAGCGCCTGCAGATCTGTTATTTTTACGTGCGATTGCAGGCGAGCATGATGTGAATGCTCAATGGCTGGATAGTTTCTCTCGAGCTTCCGCTCTTTGCGTCGCTCTTCTCTTGCCACACTGGTATCTTTTGGCGCACCGTTGGCAGAGAACGGATTCTCTGGGGGCGAAGCTTGATCTTCAAGGTTCACACCTTCAGGAGCAAATGGGTTGGTTGACACAGTGTCCCGTGTATCAGCACCTGAGCCTTGACAGCCACCATGAGCATTGTTAGAGTCTGCGCGCTCCTTCCTCCGCCTTTTCGAGCCGCCGGCTACAGTCCAGCCTTCATCGTCCTCGACAGCAGTCGAAATCGAATTCGGTCGGTCCTCTCCCCTCAGATGCGCCAGCGTCGCGCCGAGTCCGACGTCAACGAGCTCCTCTTCGCCGTTCTCGCGCTTTCGTTTCGTCATGTCGGCAGGCATGCGACGGGCCTGATGTAAGGGTTTGTGGGGTTCGCGTGAAGGGCAGGCTCAAGCTCTCGAGAAATGTTTCAGGCGAGGACAGCTTAGCGCTGCGCTAGCTTATCGATAGTACCGCGTTCCTTCCCAAACCTCGATGACGCGCTTGGGCTCTTGCTTGCACTGCACTGCACTTTGACTTTCACTTTCAACGAGGTCAATCTCGCCACATTTTCATCTCATGTCTGTACCCAAATCTACGGCGTACCGCTGGTCATAGCACATGTCAAACTGTCCGATTAGGCAGGTGACCGCTGAAAAGCGTTGATTACTGTCGACGTCCACACAACCATCGACCAGGTCTGCACACTCAGACAGCGGGTTTCATGCTCGAGAAAGCATACCTTGCAATCCTCCACTCTTCCACATCATCTCTCTTCTCCTTTTTCAGCACGAACAACTCCTGGTTTCTATGCTCCTCCTGTGATCCTTTCTTTAACCAGAACTTCGTACCCTCAGCTGTCGTCCGCGCAAACGCCCACTCATCCCCCGTGACCACGATCTCATCGATGCTGAATTCGATTTCTAGCTTGATGGTCGAGAAGATGCGCTCGTAAGCTGCTCTGAGGGCCTCCTGGCCCGCGGCAGGGGTGAAGCCCGGCGCCATGATCACGCCGTCGGTGGTGTAGATGTTCAGCAGGTCAATCATGGAGTGTGATGAAAGGACGGCACCATAGCGGTGGAGGAGCGCTGTGATTTGGGCCTCGTCGCTAGACACTGCAGACGTCAGCAGGTGCGATGCGCGCATAGTACGTAAACATGCTCTTGTGCTACAAAAGTAGGTGTAGGTGATTAGACTCGGTGAACAACGTGAGGACGGGAACCATGTGCAATGCTGATATCTTGATCGTCTTACGGCTTTTCAGGCATTTCCATCACTAAGTAAAGCTCATACGTATGACGACATATCAACGGCCGTGTTCGAGCGCCGAAAGTGGTGTTCTACAATGTTGGTATCCTCCCAGGACCCACCCCCATCTTTGAAAGATCCAGCACATTCAGTCACGACACTTCACACCAGAATCCCGATAAGAAACAGGCATGCTTTACGCCTCATGGACGATGTTCGCTGCTATTTCGCTGCTGATACAAACTCGACTTTCGAGCCTTCATCGGGCAAATCCTTCAAAAACACCAAAGCCTCTCATAGACTTTTTGAAGAACATGAACCATGACTCTCAATCCTTCTGAACTCTTTTCAGAGAATTACAGAGATAGCAACTTAGGGAAAAATCAAGTACTGGATCCTCCTTTAAGCTGAAACATAGTTATGAGCAGAATAGACAGCACATACGCCCGCCGTTCGTTCTTTTGAGATAGATCATATCCCAGCCTCGAACCATTTTTTGAAAAAGGACAGCAGACAAGTCCCATGCTGCATAGAACGAGAGTGCCGCCAAAGGACGAATGAACACCATTGATTTCTGTGCGAAAGGCGCGTAGCAGACCTCAATGTCAACTGCAGCGTTCTTGGACTTTCATGCGGTCTTCACTTGTCGCTTTTTTGCTGAGACAAAGCCAACATATGCGTGGAGCGAAAGACACTAGGGAGGTTCGAGAACTTTGAAAGCGTGCACCAATTTGGAGGCGGAGAAAAGAGCATGATTCGGCTGAGCGCGCTTTTGGAAGCAACATTGCTAGTGCAGTTACGACTTTTGATCCAAGATCTCGAGCCATAGAAGACAAAAGACACAGTCAAATGAGTGGGACTTTGAGATCTGAAGAGGCGGCGAAGCGGACATGTAAGGACAGGATTGTCCTTTTGGAAGTGTGAAAGGGCGCAGATGTTGTAGTTGACACATCACAAGACACGGTGGGCTTTGTAAACAATCGACACAGACGGACTCCTACCAATCACATTATACTTATAACGAATCAAGTGCTTGTGCGAGAGATCGTTGAGACAAATCCATCAATTCAAAAGGGTACATACAAAGAACCCGGGGTATAT
This sequence comes from Didymella keratinophila, assembly GCA_011058865.1. Taxonomy (NCBI): domain Eukaryota; kingdom Fungi; phylum Ascomycota; class Dothideomycetes; order Pleosporales; family Didymellaceae; genus Didymella; species Didymella keratinophila. Next base: position 101,726 of record SWKW01000115.1, on the reverse strand, counting down.
CTGCTATCGCTAAACTCCATCATGTGAAAATCTCTACTCCTGTTTGGCCAAGTCGAACTTCTTAACCTCCTTACATCCTGGCATGATGTCCAGCGCTCCTCTTGCGATGCTCCCTCAAGAACCTCTTCGCTCTCACGCCACTCAGCCCCGGCGCCGGCGTAGCCTCCGCCCCAACAGTGACCGTCTTGTAGAGTGTCTGGTACACCGTCTTCTGCGCCACACTAGTCTCAGTCACTGTAGGTGGTGCTGAGGCATCTGTAGGAGCTACAGGCGGTGTTAGCGCGGAAGGTGCACCCGCTGGAGGAGCAGGCGCTGAAGGCGCAGGTCCCGAAGGAGCAGAGCCTGAAGGAACAGGTGCTGAAGGGGCATCCGACGGCGCTGCAGGAGACTCTGCAGGTGCGTCGTCGACAGGCTGAGTTACGTTCGAGGACGGCGAAGAGCCCGCTTTGGGCCATTGGAAACCCGGCATACCGTCAGGGCCCACATCCTCTTCGGAGTTAGTAGGCGTAGCGGCCTTGGAGGTAACGGTCCCTGAAGTAGGCACGACTGGGTAGCCGGAGCCTTCTTGTGTCTTAGAGGGTACGAGGGCTTCGGAGGTTGGGACGATGACGGGCGGTGTGGGCTCGGCGGCAGGTGCGCTGGTGTCGGCTGGTAGCTCTGCAGACATAGACAGGCTCGGAGCGACATATGAGCCTGAGGAGAACGAGAGGATCGGAGCGCTGGTGGATACGACAGGAGGAATGGTCGCGTAACCAGAAGAGACTGCAGGCTCGGTGGCGTTCTCAGTGGGAATTGGTACAGGCTCAGAAATGACAGTGCTCTGAACTGGGTATCCTGATGCTGATGGAGCTGGGGTGTCGTTGCCGTTGTCTTGGTATACCTTGAGAGCGTTGATGGTCCAGTATGCATCCTTGAAAGCCTCCGGGTTGTTCTGCACATATTCATCGCAGGTGGGAGCCTTCTGTCCGCAGGAGCCGGTGGTGTCCCAAGCGTTACCGGCCCAGTCACCGCAGAAGGCAGTGTTGAAGACGATCTGTTGCTCCTTGAACATGCTCTCGATGTTGCAGGCGCCAGTAAACTTGGCGGCAGGAAGACCCCAGCCATCAGGGTTAGGAGCGTCGCCGAGAACATCGTCCGGGACCGATCCGCGAGGGAAGTAGTAGACGCTGATAGCTTCATTCGTCCACTGTGTCGCGTACACGCCACCGCCAATCTTGTTGAGCCCAACGCCGTAGCTGTCTGTGGAAGGGTGCTCGATGGAGCATCCAACATTCTTGCTTTGGTTCTTGGCATTGACATCGCAGTCGATTGTTGTAACCTCACCAGCGAAGATGCTGGTGTCGGCGCCAATCTTGCAGCCAGGAGCGGTGTGGAGAGTCATGCCATTGTGTGTCTGATCGTTGACACCCTCGAGGATGTCGATTTCTCCACCAGTAGGCCAGTCAGGTCCAACCATCCAGAAGGCAGGCCACGTTCCACAGCCAGTAGGCATGTGTGCTACGTCCATGACTACCAAACCAGAGTTGTACTTCTTCTTGCTCACGAGTCTCATGCTAGGCCTGCCATCCGGAGTCTCATTGGTAGAGTCGACGCCCCACGAGGCACCTGTAGTTACGGACGCATTGATGAGGTTTGTCTGCCTCGCAGTGGCTTCGTCGACATACTTGACGAATCCTGGTTGTGGTCAGTCAAGACGCAGACAATAATCAAGCAAGCAACATACCATTTGTTGGATCCGCTGTGTCAAAGAAATCAAATGCGCCGTAGAAATCTGTCATGTAGTCGTCTTCCAGAGCATAGCCAGCTATGCTGAGGTCGAAAAGGGAGGCCGCAGCCAATATGGTTGTGAAGGAACGCATCGTTAAGACGCTGAAAGAAGAGAAGACCGAAGAGAATGACTGCGTACGAAACGCGATGGGAAATAGACGACTAGAGACCTGAAATCACCACAAGCAGCGAGATGACCCAGTGGTCGATCTGGGGCGCACACGCCTATATACGCAGCACTTGGAATCGACCACGGATCTCCCTTAGGCGGGTCTCGCTTGGTTAGATCAGCGGTTGTCCATCCTGTCCGCGGCTGTCTTTCCAGCATAGTCTTGTTTCAACGTCTGAACAGGATCCAGAAGCCGGCGCCCAAACAAGGCGCACGAGTCGCAATCACCGTTAGTCTGCCCCAGGGATACGGGAACAACCACTGATGATCACAAGGCAGGGCTGGACGGCTTTGGACAAGGCTTCAATGCCATCGGCAGCGTTTGACTAAGACTGCATTGTTTCAAGGAAATGTGAACGGGTTGGCCGCCGCACGTCGAGTGGTGGCGCGTGAAACAGGTACCAGCGCGCGAAAATGCTACATCCTGGGCACTACGTGGCCGTGCTTTGCGGCCCGCTTGCGATCGACCTGCCTGAGGCTCTCGTTAGGTGTGATGGATGCGGTTCGCTGCCGCGGACTTGAAAGGTTGAAACGCATGGTGGTTGGAGATGCTGGCCAGTGGTGGTTGATTGGCTTCGAGGAGCCGCCGGCAAGACAAGCGAGATGCTCCACAGGTCTGAAACTTGACCTCCAGACCAACTATTCCTACCCAACGTATAATTGTCGTCGTTATCATCCATTCATTTCTTGCGGTGAAAGACAAAAAACGTGCATCGAAGGTTCTGCTGCATCTCGACGTGTGCATACGCTGGCGTACCTGCATGCAGTGTGGTCTGCATCGTGACGACCGTGAGGCTCTCCACGCTTCGGTGCCTGACGGACTGGACAAAGTACCGGTGCCTATCCAGAGACAGATGCATTTAAGTCCGCAAGGGGCGATCAAAGAACCATACCTTATTGCGAACCCTTGATCATGTGGGATGCGACCGTTCAACCCACCTTTATGCCGTTCCTTTGTGAAACCGGCAATAACGAAAGTGGCAAGCCATCGATCTCAGATTCATCATCGCAGGACGCAGGGTCTGATTCGACATGATGGAAAGTTGTACGTGTCTCCGGAGTACTGTAATTAGGTTTCATTTATCTATCCGTAATATGCATAAATCATTTGGGTATTCGTTCCTCTACTGCAGCGACTCGATAACAATGGCAGAAGCACCGCCTCCACCGTTGCAGATACCAGCACAGCCGACCTTGCCCTTCTTCTCCTTGAGCACGCCAAGCAGGGTGGTTGTGATCCTAGCACCAGAGGCGCCAAGGGCGTGACCGAGAGCCACAGCACCTCCGTGGAGGTTAACCTTGTCCTCCTGGATACCAAGGATCTTCATGTTGGACAGCGCAACAACGCTGAAAGCCTCGTTGATCTCGAAAGCGTCAACATTGGCGATGTCAACCTTGGCGTGCTTCAGGGCCTTGGGCATGGCCAGGGAGGGGGCGGTGGTGAACTTGGAGGGGTTCTGCTCAGCATCGCCCCAACCAAGGATCTTGCCAATGGGCTTGAGGCCGTGCTTCTTGACAGCCTCCTCGGAAGCGAGAACAAGGGCAGCAGCGCCATCAGAGAGGGGTGAGGCGTTGGCGGCGGTGACGGTACCGTCCTTCTTGAAGGAAGAGCGGAGTGTGCGGGTCTTGGACTCGTTGAACTGTGCTTTGTCAGTGACCGATTACTCATGGCCTCACCATATTAGTGAACAGATGAACAGGACTGAACACTCACGTTCTTGGGCTCGTCGTCAACAGAGACGGTGACCGGGGGCTTGCCACGTCCCTGAGGAACCTCGATGGGGGCAATCTCAGAGGTGAACCAACCAGCCTCAGTTGCTGCGATAGCCTTCTTGTACGAGCGGATGCAGTACTCGTCCTGGTCCTCACGAGTGAAGCCGTGGTCATCAGCGCACTCCTCTCCCTGGAGACCCATGTGCTCCTTCTTGTAGGCGTCGGTAAGACCATCCTTCAGGACGCCGTCAACCAGTGACTGGTCGCCGAATTTGGCGCCAGTCCTCATGTTGGGGAGGTAGTGGGGGACGTTCGACATGCTCTCGGTACCGGCAGCGACAACGATGTCGGCATTGCCAGTGATGATGGTTTGAGCACCGACAATCAAGGACTTGATCGAGGAGGCGCACACCTTGTTGATGGTGGTGGAGACGGTCGACTCGGGGAGACCAGCACCAATGGCGCACTGGCGGGCAGGATTCTGGCCGAGGCTGAATGGTCAGTATGGGCATCTGGAAGTATTCGTGGTGTCTCACTTTGCGGACATGACATTGCCAACGAAGACCTCCTCAACATCCTCAGGCTTAAGGCCGGCGCGCTCGACAGCAGCTGTGCAGATGTTAGACAAGTGGTTCCATGTTGGGTTGCAAACATTCTACATACCCTTGATAGCATGAGAACCAAGCTGGATCGCGCTCAGACTCGCGAGAGAGCTATGTTGGTGGTGAGCTGCTGGCCGTTGCCCCTCGTTTCGAGACGAAAACATACCCAAGGAACATACCCGTGGGCGTACGGGCAGCCGAGACGATGTAAACTGGGGGAAGAGAAGACATGTTGGGTATATTAGACGCGACTGAACGGTAGTACGTGAAGGAAAGTAGCTTTTCTCTCGACTGAGGCAAGGCGTGACCCTTTTAAAATGTGATGGGATTCTTCTCTGCAGCGCCGCCATCGGTCCACGCACTTTCCCTGCAGCGCGCGCTAGACAGGGGCAGCTGGTGCCATTGTTCACCGCCTGCCCCACTTTAATGCAGGTGGAAGGCGCGCTAGGCGAAACTGACGGTCCGCTCTTGCTTAGTCACGTTGAAGCTCAAAGATTCTGGAGCACCGTGACGCGCATAGGTGCCTTGCAACTTTACGCGTAACGCCGCCATGGATGACCTCTACGACGAGTAAGCCTTCCCAGATGACTTTATGGGTCTACGCGACTGACTTTGCGCAGGTTTGGTAACTTTATTGGAGAGGCCGAGTCCGATGAAGAAGTCCAGACGAACGGCGAGGCGGCGGACGCCTATGTCCTCGACGATGACGAGCCTGAGGACGTCGAAGTGAACGACCAGCAGCTTATGGAAGTTGATGACGGACCTTCGAACGCCGTAATTTTGCATGAAGACAAGCAATACTACCCCTCTGCGGCGGACGTGTATGGCGACGATGTCGAGGTTCTGGTACAAGAGGAGGACACACAGTCGCTGGCGCAGCCTATCATTGCGCCGGTTGTCCAGAAGAAGTTTACAGTTCAGGAGTCGGATTTGCCGCCGGTGCACTACTCAAGAGAACTGTTGACAGACTTGATGAACTTTCCAGATCAAATACGAAACATCGCAATTGCTGGACATTTGCACCATGGAAAGACTGCTTTCATGGATATGTTGGTGACGGAGACACACGACATCCAAGACCGACTGGATTACAAGAAGGGAAAGAAGAGGGAGGAGCAGCTGCGATACACCGACGTACACATCCTCGAGCGCGAACGAGGCCTTTCGATCAAGGCCGCACCGATGAGCTTGGTCCTACAGAACACGAAATCAAAGTCGCACCTTTTCAACATTCTCGATACGCCTGGACACGTTAACTTTGCGGACGAGGTTGCCTCTTCTTTACGTCTGGTAGATGGTGTGGTCTTGGTCGTGGATGTTGTGGAAGGCGTGCAGGTCAACACCGAGCAAGTCATCAAGCATGCGATTCTGGAGGACCTGCCATTGACTTTAGTGATCAACAAGATGGACCGTCTGATTCTGGAATTGAAGCTTCCACCCAAAGATGCCTACTTCAAGATCAAGCATGTCATTGAGGAGGTCAACACAGTCATCGAGAACACCATTCCTGGACGGGGCGAGAGCAGGCGCGTCAGCCCTGAGAAGGGCAACGTTGCATTCGCGTGCACAAGCATGCGCTGGTCCTTCACCATTCAGTCGTTCGCAAAGATGTACTCGGACTTCTACCCCGGCCCGACGAAACTACCCGGCTTTGGCGTGCCCATGAAGGGGCTGGATGTTGACAAGTTTGCCATGCGTCTCTGGGGCGACATCTTCTACAATCCAGGCAGCCGCAAGTTCAGCCGCAAGGCACAAGAGGAAGGCGCACAACGGTCGTTCGTGCACTGGATTCTGGAGCCAGTCTATAAGCTGTACTCTCACACCCTTAGCGAAAGCTCGGCCGATCTCAAGGACACATTGGGTGCACTGGGAATCAACCTGAAGCCCTCAGAGTACAAGACGGACGCAAAGGAGCTCATGCGACTCGTCTGCCAGCAGTACTTTGGACCATCTTCAGGTTTCGTCGACATGGTCACCCAGCATGTTCCATCGCCGGCGGAGGGTGCGAAGAGGTTGCTTCAGAGGCACTACACCGGGCCGCTGGACTCGAAGACCGCGGAAGCAATGGAGAAGTGTGACCAGGATGGCCCACTCGTCGTACACGTCACGAAATTGCTCAATGCGACAGACGCAAAATCTTTTACAGCTTTGGGACGCGTCATGAGCGGTATTGCAAAATCTCCGCAATCGGTGCGGGTCCTCGGCGAGGGCTACACGATCGAAGACGAGGAAGACATGGTTGTCGCCACCATCACAGACACATGGATCGCCGAATCGAGATACAACGTACCCGTCAGCGGAGTGCCAGCAGGTAATTGGGTTCTGCTTGGTGGCGTCGACAACTCAATTGTTAAGACAGCGACGATTGTGGCCTCGAAACTTCCTGAAGATGAAGATGCATACATATTCCGACCCATTCGACACTTCTTCGAGTCCGTCTTCAAGGTTGCAGTTGAACCCATCAATCCTTCAGAGCTGCCAAAGATGCTGGACGGCCTCCGCAAGATCAACAAATCCTACCCGCTCATCACTACAAAGGTCGAAGAGTCAGGAGAGCACGTTGTTCTTGGTACCGGCGAACTCTACATGGACTGCGTTCTGCACGATCTGCGACGTCTGTACGCGGACATGGAGATCAAGGTCTCCGATCCTGTTACTAGGTTTTGTGAGACGGTTGTCGAGATGTCCGCCATCAAGTGCTACGCCATGACACCGAACAAGAAGAACAAGCTTACCATGATCGCCGAGCCGCTTGACCCAGGTATCGCCGAAGACATTGAATCTGGCAAGGTCGACATCAAGCAGCCTGTGCGTGTCGTGGGCAAGTTCTTCGAGGAGAACTACGGTTACGACTTGCTTGCGTCAAGGAACATCTGGGCGTTTGGACCCGATGACATGGGGCCCAATATCCTGCAAAACGACACTCTCCCTTCGGAGGTCGACACAAAGACACTGCGCACAGTCCGCGACACAATACGGCAAGGTTTCAGCTGGGCGACTCGTGAAGGTCCGCTCTGCGAAGAGCCTATTCGCAACACCAAGTTCCGCATCACAGATGTTGAGCTTGCATCAGAAGCCATCTTCCGCGGTGGTGGGCAAATTATTCCCACAAGTCGACGAGCCTGCTACTCGAGTTTCTTGATGGCCAGCCCGCGATTAATGGAGCCTGTGTACTCTTGCAGCATGACCGGTCCTGCAGACACCAAGAGCAGTCTGTACACAGTCCTTGCGAGGAGGAGAGGGCACGTCCTGCAGGATGGACCGATAGCAGGTACACCGCTGTACAACGTGAGGGGTCTCATTCCGGTCATCGACTCTTTTGGTTTCGAGACCGATTTGAGGGTAAGCTTACTATCTAGTTTGTCAAGGATGACATTTGCTAACGATCCCTAGATTCACACACAAGGTCAAGTGTCCCTGTCCCTCGTCTTCGACCGCTGGTCCATCGTTCCCGGCGACCCACTCGACAAGGAGATCAAGCTCCGACCCCTCGAGCCCGCTACCGCACAGGCACTCGCCCGCGACTTCGTACTCAAGACAAGAAGGAGAAAGGGTCTGGCGGAGGATGTCACGATCAGCAAGTTCCTCGAACCAGAACTGTTCAGAAATTTGAAGGAGAGCGGCGTACTTGACGGGTAAAGATGCATTATATGATACAAGAGCGGCGTTGATGGCGAAGCGACATTTCACATGCATTGTGAGGCTCGTCAAAAGCATGAATAGGATTGAATATACCCTCTGATGACCACCACCATGTTGTCTGTCAATTGCCGCGTATATTGTCCGCAACCCCTCGCACTCATACAGATCAGCCCCAGCCCCACGAGCGGGAGCCTACTTAGACGCTCTTAGTTCTAGCCATGAGCTCTGCATACTCGGAGTCTCGATCTGCAGACAATCGGAACGTGGTCCTGGACCTTCCGATGAAAAGTCTGGTTCAATTGGCCAGTGTGATGATGGCTCCTCCACTCAACTCGAAGACGCTTCAGCTCTGTCGGCGCTTGAAAGCCGCGCAACGCATTCGCCAACAAGGCTTGAATCCCAAGCACCCTCTCCCCTCTTATTTCTCGAAAATTATAACAACCTCCAATGACAGTGACAGCTTGGATCAGCGCAGCGTTCGCTGTTCCTGGCTGACGCACGAACAAGGATAGCTCGCTGTCGCGTATAACGAAGCCGTTGCAGGAAAAGAAGAACGGCGACGCTTCGTACCATAGCTGGCGACAGGTTTTGAGCAGGGCTGTGTAGTGTGGGGATTCGAAGCTTGTTTCGTAACCCTTGTGCGCCTGATCGTTCTCAGGACAAAAGAGGTAGCCGCCTCTGACTGCTGTGAAATATAGAGTGTCGAAGCGGAATGCGTACTCGTAAATTGTCATGCTCGCTCATGGAATCTGTGGGAAAGAAATGAAGAGAATTCGACCCCATTGACTCGTAGGAAAGAGAGTACACTAGACTTATCCCAAGGACTTTTCTGATGGACTCGAAGTTCTGATAAGGCCAGGAAGGGACAGAGCCTGTGTCGTTGCCGTGGTACAGGAAAGCAAAATCGAAGATCTTGTTTCGAATCTCGCCTGGAAGTCGCAAGAGAGGAGATTCTCGCTGATTGCGGAGAGTACTGCATCGTGCGTTAGCGCCAGGAGTAGGAGGCTATTAAGAAAACATGTAAGCTCACATGCCATAATTGGGGGACATGATTGCTGGGCTCCGCATTGCTATGCGGCAAGTTGGTAGTCGATGACGGTGTGGTGTTGTGGGAGGAAGCCTGGCAGAGTTGAGCGGGACACGGTCAAGGGAGGGCGCTAGTGACTGACCACACTTCACTTTCACCTACAGCGTGCTGTACCGACACATCAGAACTTGAGAACACGATTTTGGCTACCTCAGCGCCATGTAAGGGTCGCCACTGTGGCCTCAGAATATCGCAAGATCCTCCACATCATCTTCTTGTCACACTGCCTTCTGTTCCGGCATCCTGCGGCTTCATACCCAACATCGGCACCCAGACCTGCACATCCGTCCTTCCAAGTCTCTGGAACATCTTCCTCACCATCTTCTGGAACTAGTCATGTGCCTCGTCCCAATTGTCGTGCTTGTCATCCGAGCCTCTGCAAACCCCTCATGCCGCACAAGATCTTCAATACCTCGAGACGACCTCCTCTGATAACCCAGTGACCGTATTGTTATCCTCCATGAACGCGAAGGCCGAAAATACACTCACCATCACAACCCTAATCTGGTTCACTTGATAGGACGTCATGCGCTTAAACAGCACGGCCAGTGGGACGGGGTAACCGATGAACTTATTCTGCGAAAAAACCAGACTCTGCATTTCAAATTAGACCTGATTACTGACGTAGCTGAGCGCGAGGAGCCAAGTGATCCGTACGGGAGGACCAAGTGCCATGGCGTAGGGGAGGCCGAAGTAGCATTCTGGGCATACGCGCGGGCGCACTTGACCGTTGAAGGAGTAAATACGGAAGTCGTGGCCGCTGAGTGCGAAGATGAGGATCTTCTGGTGGATGTGAGGAGGAATATCGAGAAAGCGAGACAGGAACTGGTTCAGCACGGTGCTGCGAGGCAGTCAGCAATGTGCGCGAGTCAAAAGTAGAACTGAGACTGACATTGTGATTGTGGAAGCATTTGCTTTGGCAATCAGGCGAGTCTGGGACAATTGTGCAACGCCGGGTCGGCAGGGAAGGTTCTGCATGATGGACTAAGGTGACGGCCGCTTGATCGAGTTTGAGATAGAGGTAGATGTGTTAAAGTGAGCCACGAAGGGGACAGAAAGTGGTGTGACAAGAGGAAGTAAAGGCAAGTGAGCACGACCGCACAAAAACGGAGGATAGCAGCACAATTGTTGCCTACAACAAGACGATGGTGAGAGAGTGAGTATAGATGGATCCTCAAAGTGCTCGATCCGCATGGGACTCGTCTTCTGTCACATTACATTGTCCTTGAGTGCAGCAGTTCTATCTCGGACTCAAAGTTGAGCCAATGCGCTCAGAACTCCATGTGTTCCTCATGCACAGGTACCCGCAGACGGACGTGGCTTGCAAGTCTGAAAACATTCTCCACGAGACATGAAAGCGCTTTGTACACGACGCCCACATTCATCCGGTGTCCCCAACAGACGTCGACGCTCTTGAGGTTAGGAAACGCCCGCAAGACTCTCCCAGCCTTGTGGTGCACGTTGTTCAACCCCAGCTTCGTCCTAAGATAGTCGGGGAAACATGGCCAGAGGGCAAGGTCGACGGCTGCGACGTTCTGGATGACATTCCGGTCATTACGCTCCAACAAGACACCCATAGCTGTCGTGCTGCCAGCGATGATATTGAGCGCAACGAACAAGCCAGAGACTTCGGAATGTACCTGTCGGCAGACTTGGATAAGGACCGTGAGATCCTTCGGCGGGTCACCCAGATTCGGATAGGACATTCCCAAGTGTTTCTTGCAAACAACATGGAACTTGTGTCCTCCAAGTGCATGGTGATAGATGTTGTTGCGTAGTTCCGGAGGCAAGCGCAGGAGCGGAGATTGTTGTTAGTTGCGGGCAGTAATATCAATCTTTAGTATCCATGATTCGTCTCAACAAGGCTAGACTTACATTTCGTCCATGTTCTGTCCCATTGAGCAGCCTGGTTGGGTTGTGCAGGAGGTAATCGAAGGTGTACTTGCTGCGACCGGGTGATATAAAGTCATAGCGGGCGGCCGACAAAGCCAAGAACAAGTGAAATGAAGTGAGTGACGCAGGGTGAAAGCACGTGCTACCGGCTCGGTTTGGCGAGGTTAATTGTCATTAGTAGATGAGGCACTGAAACCAATTATCGATAAGGTATCTCAGCCACACAAAAGAAAGGCTTTCCCCGAAAGTCCCGTCACCTGAACTAGCATCGACTGTTCCTTGCTCAAGCTAGTTTGCAGGACTCCATGACCTCGTCGCTTGTTGGCACCTCTAAGCGGACACGGTCGGGAAGACGTAGCTTCTGCTCAATGAAGGTCTTGAAGAGCTCATGCGCAGCGCCTAAGTTGAACGTAGCCGGCTACTCGGCCTTGACATGCTTAAGCCTTTCCATCTTGGCGAAGATGGTCGCAGCCGTTGACATGGTGTTGTCTCCGCAGATCATGCCATCATCACTGATGCCTGTAGGATCATGTCCCAAGGTGTGAGAGACCTGAATACGGACGGAGCTGACCTGAGCGAGCCTGGCGGACTGGGCGTTGCAGAAGAAGCCGAGCAAGCAGGGCAGCGTGCCGACCCAAGTGATGGACGTCCGCGCTAAATGAACAGTCTCGAAGTTCAGTTGCCGGCAGACCTTCGACAGGGCAAATGGGTCTTCGTAGGGCGCGTTGTGATCATGACGACGGAAGCCAAGTCTGCCCGAAGCGATATCAGCGACGTAGATGGAGATGTTGGTGTCCTTGAAAGCGAGCTCGCAGATCTTGTTGCGCAGCTCTGAGGGGAGATGGAGGAAAAGAGACTGCTTCTTGTTGCGGCGCGCACTATATACAGTCAGCAACGATCACTTCATGTTCGATACAAGACTTACACAAAACCGTGGTATCGCTCCATAGTGAGACACGGTTGAAGTGGGTTGGGTGCGGTTGAAGTGTTAATTGAGGAGGGGGAGACGTTTAATAAGGCTATGTAGTCGCTGCTTCACTCGTGCCGTCCGCTAATCTTGACCTCGACAGCGCGGGTACCTCTACCCTCACAGAGCTCCCGCTGTAGCTGCAGCTTCAACGCCTTGACCTTAGCCCCTCCCCATCTCTTCGGAGCAACCATGTCTACCGTGCTCAGACTCCGCAACTCCTGAAGCTTCCTCGCCATGCTTCTTAGGTTGCAACATAGCTCCAGCTCCCTATCTGTAGTGACAATGCTCTCTTTCTCGACCATGAAAGTCATAGCAACGATGTGCGCAGACAGCGGACATTTCAGCATACGGTCAAGGATCTTCGTCATACGCTTCCCATGTCCAGCAACTTTGTTCTTGCCAAGCACGAGTTTATGCATTCCAAGGACCAGCGGAGCAGCCTCGTGGTATATCTGTCGACAAACTCGTAGCAGCTTGATTTGGGCTCGCAGACTGTCGAGATAGTCCATTTACTCAAAGATATGGATACGTTTGCGACCGATGGCGAAGCGGTAGATCGTATTGCGCAATTCGGGAGGTAGGTGAAAGAAGAGCGACTGTTCGTAGTTGCGAGCGGTGCTATGAAGGCAGTCAGTATTAACTTTGTGTCGAGGGAGTGCCTGAATGCGCATCTTGTTTGCTTTGGCTTTTGCTGTCACCATGGTGGCTGTCGGCGTAGAGTGGGTGTTTGATGATGTTGTCGTGGTGAGGTGAGATGCTCCTCAGGCTCGAAAGGGAAGGCACGCTCGTCACACGCGTTTTGGACACCAAAAAAGAAAAAAAAAAGAAAACACCGCCTGAACCCTACATCTGAGTGCTGAGTCATGAACACAATATACGGAAGGAATACACTGTTCAATGGACTGTTCAGGTGAGGAGGCAGCAACGGCAAATACGCGAAAACAGCAAACGGAAACAACACTGACGTCACCCCTTCACCCCTTCACCTCCACCTGAGCATGTATATCTCTCCTTAGGTTCTGATCTAGGAATATGCGGTCTGCTCGAGGGTTCGCAATTCTGACTTAGTTCGCCAACACATTTCTCAACATCGCCAAGAAACTAGGATGTAGTTTCTTAATCTCCTCAATCGGAGGTTTCTTCGGCTCGCCCGCTCTCCTCTTAAGCTTCTCGGCCGCTCTCGCTCGGTTCTTACGCTCGGCTTCGATGGGGTCGTCATCGTCGTCAATTTCCTCGTCGTCTTCTGAGTCCGTGGCATCGTCGTCGAGTTCGAGGTCTTGCAGATCAAGCTGTAGCGTGTCAGTATAGGTAACCGAAGCAACGTCAAAGAGTTGTGACGTACCTCATTAAGACCAAAGTCGCTGCTCTTAAAACCTGCCATGCCGCCCAGCACGGGATCCGGCTCATCACCAGCGCTCGCCATCTTCTGCCTCGTCTTGTCTTGGTGCCACTTCTTGCGGGCGGTCTGCCACTTGATCAGACTATTGATCTCTCTGATGGCTTTCCGCCTGTCGATAGTGCCCGAGTCCATGCCGCCCTGGAACAGCGCATTCATGTCAAGCTTGCCGCCGCCGTTGGGACCGTGTCGCAGAAACTCGAGAATGCCTTCCAGCCAGCCCATCAGCTGGTCGAAAAGTCCATTGTCGTGGAGGTGCACCTCATGGACAAACTTGTAGAAGTTGTCCTCGTGGCGTGCACAAAGGTCGATAAACGCTTGGACTGTCTGGTTAGGGTCTGCGGAGACCTCTTGTCGCTGGCAAGCTTCGATGGTCTTGATTGTGTCATCCACGAATACGGCGAAATCTGTGATGCTGTTGTAGACGTTCGCGGACTTGTAGACGCGGACTAGGGGTTCGTAGAAGATGGTGAAGAGATCGCGGAAGAGTTGAAGCGTTGTTGGCTAGCAAAGTTAGACCGCTCCTTCGATAGACGGCAGCGTATGCTTACTTCTTCGATAATTTGCAGCATCATGAGCTTGTCGCGCTGTCTCAGACACAGCTTGAGGTACTGCTTGAGATGCGCAAAGAGCTCGGCGCCCTGTCGCAGGTCCTTGTCGATCTGACCAGACGCATTAGTACGGATGCTGTTAACGCTACGCGTGCTGTTGTTTCGGCTGTAACGACTGGTCGGCCTCACATTTTCGACCGCATTGTTCCATGCAACATAAGCGTTGAAGACCTTCTCCACTTGCTGGGAGCTCAACTCTGGTTTGAAGAAATCGGATCGAAGGATCGTGACGACGATGTCCACCTGTTCGCTATCCGCCTCTTGTCGAAGAACACCCTTAATCTCTTCATCTGATTCGACGTAGGCTTTGATCTTGGCACACAGGACATTGTCCTTGATCTTGGTGGCGGCGAGAGTATCGATCGTCTTCTGCACAGAATTAACGCCATCGTTGATGGCCATACCGAAGATGCGCTGAAGCAAGGACCTCGCACCGAAAGGTTGCGCAAGGAACAAATCAAGTACTCCACTCATTACTGCTGCCGGATTCGCAATCCTGATGACGTTCTTCAGCACACCGTATGGCACCAGCGAGTGTATCCGTTTCGCCTGCGCAAACAGCTCTGGCGAATTGTCTTCCGCCAAGAACAAATGGTAGATGGTAGCCGCGACTTCTATTCGCAACCACTCTGCGAACTTCTGATACTCCGGCTTCAGCTGGGATATCGAATTCTTTATCTTGATTTCCTGGAAAAGGTGCGAGAGGCCGTTCCTTTCCACGATCTCTCGCCTGAACTTTTCCATGTGGATGTCAAGCTCTGCAGCACGTTTCCGCGCCACTTCGTAGAACTGCTTCTGCTCATGTATCCGCTTCTCGTCCATGATCATGCGCTTCTCGATGTCTTCCATCTCTTCCTCGTTAACTTCGATTGGATCATGAGTGAGGAAGTATGTCATAGCGTTCGATTGCGCGATTCGTTCATTGTTAAGGAATGAACGAAGGAAAGCTCGTAACGAGACACGCTGCTCCTCGCGGTAAAGAGTGCGCGGTGGGGTATATCCGCTGTAACCCTCTCCTGACGCACGTGGCGACCGCGTCCCTGGTGCTCCCAACGAAGTCTGTGAAGCATTCTTCTTGTGACCGCCGCCCCAAAGATAGCTTCGCAGACCTCCGCCTCCACCGTCACTCTTCTGGTATGTGTCAGGGGCCGGCCCTTGCGTCGAGACTGAGGAGATGGAACTAGCATCATCGTCGTCCTTGGAGGAGCTCATGATGGAGTCCTTCTTGTTCTTGCGCGGGAGTGGAGGAAGCACCTTTCCAGGAAGCTCGAGGCGTATGCGCTTGTGCAGGTTGACGAAGTCCTGGTATCGTCGTCCGACGTAGATCTCGCGGTCGCCGCTCTGTTTGACTCTGATGAGGTATTCCTGCGAGTTGTTAGTCTGACATCACCCAGTTTCGTAAGACTGGCATACCGCATGCGTATGGTAGCGGAGGTGCTTCTTCACTGATGTAGTTCGCACACCAGCAACATTGACATCCCAGCCGTTAATGAAATGCCCGCTGGGTGCATTCATGTGTAGACCCTCCTCGTTTGCGCCTCGCTCGACGATCTCCATCTCGGAGAAGCGTATCCTCTCCTCGTAGCCAGACGCGGTGGGGATGCCAGATACCATCATGAGCTCGACCAGCTTCTCTGCCTTGAGCGCCAACTTCCTTCGCTTTGTTTCTTCGAGGCGGTCCTCTGACGATGAAATGTCTTTGCTCGCGAACGATTCGAGGAACTACAGGCTCGACTGTCAGCACGCGTTCGCAGTCCCTGGGATGATGTCACAACTCACTACTTGTAGCTTGTCCTGCCAGAACTCCTTCTCCTTGGCCTTGTCCAGGAAGGGGAAGTTCCGCACATGGTTAACGAATATGAAGCGCAACAGTGGCAGCTCTGAGTCTTCTGGAGCGACTTCGCCGGCGTCTGAGCGGAAGGGTGCGCCGAAGCGCTTGAGGGCGGTCGGCGAGGAGAGTTCGGAGATTTCGAATTGTGTTTGCTGGGAAACAAGTTCGCGCTTGAGGTCTGCGTATGTGTGAACATCTCCTAGACTACTGGAATGGCCTGGCTGCTTACAGTGCTCCTGCTTGCCGGTCAAGATGGAACCCTCCGGCGGCACCGACATCATAGAAGCCATTGTGTAGTTTGTGTCCGCCCGTTTCGCCATCGGCCGCTCTACGCCTACATCTTGCGGCTCGCCGAAGTTGGAGACCGTGGGCTGATTATCCATGATGGGCACTGTGGCTCCGTTGAGGACCAGGCCAGGCGGGGTGCCTTGAGCCATAATAAATAGAGGATGCGAGGGAATGAGGGGCAGGTAGAAGGCGCAGGCGTGAAGGTCGCAGGGGTACGGAAATAGTTATACAAACGCTCGGCCTCGCGAGCACGGCGAAAGCAATAAAGTAATGTCGACGCGCGTTGTATGACGCCCGGCTATCCTGCACAACCTAGTGTGGCTGCTGCTGGGGCTTACAGCTGCTCCACCGGCCAAATGTGCCAGGATTTGCGTGCACGATGCTCAGAGCGGCCTTGTCGACGGCCAAACACACTCGCAATTCGCTGAGAGAAGATTGCGTCGATGCTTGTCGGCACCAAGGCACTGCGGGCGCGGGAAGAACTGTGGCTGGTGGTGGAGGTACGTCAGGCAATGGCTTAGCCGGTAAGGCCGATCAATGAGAGCCCTCGCTGGAGATCCGCTTTCGAATCCTTGGGCGGGCTGCACGGGCGACGAAGGATCGCACGGCATCTGAGGTGCCCTTGGCTGCAGACGAAGGTCCTTTTACGAACACGCGCGCAGTCCGTTCGGAGGGGGTACACAGCCTTCTGACTGCCCTACGAAACATCTCTCAACTTTGTTTCGACTGCTCAAAGCTTGGCCATGTTCATCGCCTGAAGCGCTTTGAGAACGTCAGAAGCGCAGGTGTTCAGACGAATGCAGTTCCAGTGCATCTCACACCAGTGCTTGTCTTGCACTTGATCTCACACTCATCCACGGTCCAGACCACGTGCCAAGTGGGCCACAGGCAACTTGTTCCGGATTGCGACTCGGTGAGACTGGGGAAGGCTTGTCAAAGTATGTGTTTGCGCCGCAGCATCAACACGCGAAACAAGAAGCAGAAACCTCACTGTTAGATACCTAGATTATCTATCATATAGTTTTGATGCGTATAAGTTACAAGCATGCACTGAAGTGCAGCTACATATGCTGGGCCAAAAACGCCTTGCCCCATGCCATGTCTGTCCCGAGTAGAACAAATGACAGACTAGCCTACAAATTGGAACAGTCCACCCCAACGCCAACCTTATGATCGAGTCACCCGCCCAGCTCATAGCCTTTCAGAATTCGAGGACCAAAGCGGCTAGTAGTTCAGCTCACCACTGCCACCTCCGCCCACAGCATCCAAATCCTCATAACTCTTGATCTGGCGACCCTGTGTCGATTGCAGAGGCCCTGGGCCACCATCGCCGTACCGTTGCGGGCCAGGCCGTCCACCACGTGGAGGAGGCGTAAGGCGGCCGTTACCACCAGGAGGACCATTGCGACGGTCGCGATTTTGCCTGTCGTAGGGTCCAGGACGAGTATTGAATCGTTGGCCACCACGGCGCATGGCCCCAGCATCGTGGGTTCCGAGCGAAGGGTCCCAACTGCCGCCCATCGCTGGGTTGAACATGTTACCAACGTTCATTGCATTTTGCATGCCGTTACTCGACATCGCCATGCTCATGTTGGCGAGGTTAAATCCACGCGGCGTTCCCGTTGCCTGAACGTGGTTGCCCATGGGGAAGTGGCCATTGCTGTTGGCGTCGCTGCGAGAAGGAGCGATGTGGGCAGGGTCGATGACATAGCTGTTGACAAGTTCGAGCTGCCTTTCGTTAGCTGGATGCTCTGAGGCACTCAATGGATCTGTACTTACATCTTTCTGCACCTTCTCAAGCCAGTCCGCATGACGTTTCTCGACGTGCTTGCGCCAGAAGTTCTGACCTTTAAATAGCTTTGTGCATTCTGGCACCTTGCAACGCCACTTGGACTCGTCTTCTTGCTTGCAGTATCTCGCAAGTTCATCTTCCATGGCCTCATCGAGCGGCTTGCCGCCCAGCTTCCGGACGTCCACGTTCTCCGGCTCCAGCAGCTGCAGCAACTTCTCTTCGTAGGTCTTCACCCAGTTGAAGGCTCGCTGTAGCTGCTGCTGGTTCTTGCCGCTCAGCTTCATTGGCTTACGTTCAGCGACGGGGCTGCCATCACCGTTTTCGGTATCACCAGAGTCTTGCTTTTTGTACGGGAAGGCTTCCCCAGTAGCAGTAGCTCTGGCAGTAGCCTTGGCGGCAGTAGTGAGGCTGGCACGGGGGCGGCGCAGATGCCCTCCTGCGCACTTGCGGATCAGCTCGTGAACCGAGTCACTTTCGAATACGCAGAAGAAGCAGAAGCTGTACACGCGACGAAGATACTCGATCAAAAGATCAAGCTTCTTCTTCTTGACAAGCAGGTCTTCATCATCGACTTCTTCATCGTAAGCACCCTCTTCGTCTTCCATGGTCTCATCTTCGCCCTCTTCAAGATCTTCAGGGTCCCGCTCCTTCTTGGGTGGAGCAGGGGCGTTAGCTGGAGGTTGCAGCCAGCCCTTCGATCGGAGATCCTCCACACGCTGCTCGATCTTGGCGACACCATCAATGTCGCCAAATTCTTCTTCGTGATTTGCCTTCAATTCACTGTCGAGCTTCCTAACTAGCCTCTCGGCGAGTTCAAGGTCGCGTTCGATTCGTTCGGGGGCGGAGAAAAGGTCCCAAAGCGCCTTCTTTCGAGGCGCTGCCGGGGTCTCGTGCACGCCAACGTGACATGTGAAGTTTCCGCGTTTTTCGTCCTCAACAGTCTTGCCATTGATGGCCTCGAGTGCCTTTTGTGCTGTGCTCTGCGGGACCGCGATAGGCTTCTCATCAAGAGCTCCATCTTCTCCCTCGTCGTCACGAGCATCACCTCGATCGTCGATGACCATAGGCTGCTCATCGTTGGGGTGGAGGATGACCCACCCGATGCGGTGGCACTTCTTCAGCGGGTTCGGATCGCTCAGGCTGAGCCATTTGAAGCCACCAGGGCCCTCGCCAAGATGTTCCTTGGCGAACTCCTCGACCTTCTCTCGATTGACGGTGGGGGCGATGGTCTTGATCAATAGCGTGGGCTGGAAGGCCGATTCATCGCGAATCTCACCGCCCTTGCACGGAAGAAGATCCCCTACGCCGAGCACTTCGTTGGCTGCAGTTGTCTCACCTTCCTCCTTCTCGACGAGTCCACCTGCACCGTTTGAGTCGTTTTTGTAGATGCCCTCTAGCGTAAACTCATCGAAGTAGCCTTCATCAAGCGATCGCTCCCAGTCGGTGTAGATGCCGTGACGGTAGACCCGCAGCTTCTCTTTGAAGGCCATGTCATACTCGGGGTCGTAGCGCTCCTTGAACCACTCCTCGCCCTTGTGCTTGTCCACAAAGGTCTTGGCCATCTGCACCTGGAGCTTCTCCTTGTACTCATCGTACGCGGCCTGGATGAGCTCGCGCTCTTTACCCCGTTCCTCACGGACTTCACGTTCGCCTTTCAGAACGGGTTTCCGGCCGCCGTTCTTTGCGCGTTCCTTCTCCTCTTTCATGACTTGTTCGACGCGCCACCATTCAGCGAAATAATTGAAGCCGACTTGGTATTCGAGTCCCATGGGATTAGGGATGGGGTTTGTTGTGAATGTAGGGGCGAAGCTGTCTTGGCCAGGGACGTAGCGGTCGATGCCAGCTTGAACAGGCGGTGGGGAAGAGCGCCGACGGCCTCCGTCGCGGCGCGGGTGATCGTAGTCTCGAGCGCGATCCGGCTGGTACCTATCGATGTTTTGAGGTGATCGCGAGCGCCGCCTGGGTCTACGATCTCCAGGAGCTACAAGGTAGTCGATTAGCTGGGCATCAAAGAGGCAACAACGAAGCTGCTCACCTGGAGAGCGACGTCGATAAGAGTCAGCTGGAGGCCGAGAGTCCTCTCGAGTGCTTCTGAAACGCTGTTAAACCTGTACTCTTGCGCCGCGTAGCTATTGCTGTACTCACGTGTAAGAGTCCATGGTCAAGCGGCAGCTATAGCAGCTATGGATGTGGTATTAAGTAACGCGTGATGAGCCAGTCATCAACACTGTAGCCGAATTGCTGCTGACCAGGACACAGAGGCTCAACAGATGGACGTGATGCTTGACAAGCGCCAGACAATCGAGGGTAGCTGTTTGCCATGGCGGCCTCGGGTTAGACAGAGGACTGACAAGAGACAGGAAGAGCGCGGGTAGTTTGGAGGGAGGTGCAGCAATGGAGAAAGAACAAGTTAACGACAGCGCTCGATGCGATTGATCACACGCGAGCTGCGCCGTAAGAAGAGAAGGGTGGAGTAGGAGGCTGGCGTCTGGCGTCTGGCAGACAAAGCTAAGGGGAGCTATGGCGATAGCCCGGTATGAAAGGGAGATACGAACAAGATAAGGCTGTGGCAAGAACAAGAGCGAATGCACTCACGATAAACTGGAGTGTGTCCTGCTCGGGGAGGCAGAAGCAGGGAGTGTGGAGTGAGGAGTGAGCTGTTCGCGTGGAGGAAGGCGCCCTGGACCGGCGTGCTGAAACGGGCTAGACGCGACGCTAAAACGCGAGGCAGGCACGGAGCACGGCAAGTGGAACCTTAACATCCGTGAGAAGGCCGAGGTTTGGAGGCTCGATTGGAGCCTGCGGGATTACGTAGCCGCATCGAGTGCTAAACGCGAGCTTCATGCGAATATAAGATCTTGCGATTGAAAGTCAGTTGGTCTTTTTCGCAACCGGCAGTGGTCGAGGCACAACATTTCCACGAATATGACTTCATACATTCCCTCCCTCACGCTTCCGAGCTTTCTCTTCGAAAACCCAGCAGCTGCGATTCTGCTGCCTGTGGCTTGCGGAACTGCCATTGGCTTTTCCATCAGCCGTCAGTAAACTTCATATCGGCATGGTTGACACTGTAGCTGACGACCCGCAGCCTCTGTAACTCAGGCCTCGTACAAAGCCATCAGACAGCCTCCCCTTCACCCTCCTGGCTATGTCTTTGGGCCAGTATGGACAGCGCTTTATGCAACTATGGGCTACACTGCCTACCGAGCGTGGACCACTGGCGCGACTTCTGTCAACCCCCACACTGTGGCCCTAGCTAAGCAGGGTGCAACTCTGTACTCGATTCAGCTGGCCCTCAACCTTCTTTGGACGCCACTCTACTTCGGTTTCGGACGTCCGATCGCTGCCACTGTCGATATCCTCGCGCTTGGCGGCACTGTTGGGTATCTTGCCTACATCTGGGGTCAGGTCGATCCCACGTGCGGATGGCTTCTTGCCCCATACCTGGGCTGGCTCAGCTTCGCAACCTACCTCTGCGTAAGTAACCCCTGATGAAGGCCAATATTATGCAATTGCGAACCTTGAGCTAACCATGACAAGGTCGGAAGTGGCTACCTCAATGACTGGAATTTCTCCAAGATGTTCGCTAAGAAGGACTGAGTATACCTACGGTACGCGTTAAATTGCTGAATGTCTCCGGTGGCTAATACACCGAGGCTTGATCAGCTTGTACTGTAGCGATTTTGCAACTGCATATGTACAACAACACACAAAACCTGAACGAGAGTACATTAACTTTCGAAATCCATGAATATAACCACTGCCGTTTGACATCATCTGTCACACTGAGAATTGACCCCCACTAACGCTGTGCCCTGTCGGCGTTCATGCTCTTTCCACATGTGCGTTAGTGCACGGGCGGGTACCTCAACTAACGTTCCAGAGCGCATAGCTGTCCTTTACTCAGCCGAGCGTCGCAACAACCACGCGTCTCGCAGTTCACTTCTGTTTGTACGATGATATTTCTGCCACGGCGTTGATCTTGCCAGGCCTTTCACTCCTTTGACGTACTTCCCTAGCAGCTGCAAGGGCGCTTGCAATTGCAGGATCTCGGTAGCGGACCGAGACACTTGCCCGTGCTAGACTCCCGCGGGTCTCAGTTCCACGTTCTATAACCCCGAATTACCTCTCGACCGCGACTGCCAGCAGCGTGGCCTGCAGTCATGCCTCCCAAATCTGCCTT
This sequence comes from Didymella keratinophila, assembly GCA_011058865.1. NCBI lineage: Eukaryota > Fungi > Ascomycota > Dothideomycetes > Pleosporales > Didymellaceae > Didymella > Didymella keratinophila. The sequence goes on along the minus strand of SWKW01000115.1, from coordinate 79,782 downwards.
CACACGTCTCGACGCATTTACCAAGACTGTCGAAGATGCACGCGTTCGCACAACGTCGGGAGGAATTGTCACCATTGTGAGCTTGCTGGTCATCCTCTGGCTGACACTGGGCGAATGGGCGGATTACAGGCGGGTCATAGTCCGCCCTGAGCTGGTGGTTGACAAGGGTAGAGGCGAGCGCATGGAGATTAGCTTGAACGTCACGTTCCCGCGAATGCCTTGCGAGCTGCTCACGCTCGATATCATGGACGTGTCTGGCGAGCTGCAGATGGGTGTCGCACACGGTATTAACAAGGTGCGACTGAGTCCGGAAGCGCAGGGCAGCAAGGAAATTGAGACAAAGGCTCTTGATCTGTAAGTATCCTTGTTCCTCGACATAATGGTGCTTTGACTGACACTTGCAGTCACAAGGATGAAGCTACCCATCTTGCCCCCGATTACTGCGGCGAATGTTACGGTGCCCCCGCCCCTACCAACGCAAAGAAGGCCGGTTGCTGCAACACTTGCGACGAAGTCCGCGACGCCTACGCCTCTGTATCGTGGTCTTTCGGTCGTGGCGAGGGTGTGGAGCAATGCGAGCGCGAACACTACGCCGAGCACCTCGACGAACAGCGCCAGGAGGGATGCCGCCTCGAGGGCAGCATCAAGGTCAACAAGGTCATTGGCAACTTCCACATTGCTCCCGGGAAGTCCTTCTCGAACGGCAACCTCCACGTGCACGACCTCGAGAACTACTTCAAGGACGAGTACGCGCATACCTTCACCCACAAGATCCACCACTTGCGTTTCGGTCCCCAACTGAGCGACGTTGTCGTGCAGAACATGGCAAAGAAGCACCTCGCGACTGGCCCCGGCGGATGGACGAACCACCACATCAACCCTCTGGATGGGACAGACCAGCACACAGACGAGAAGGCCTTCAACTACATGTACTTCGTCAAGGTCGTTTCAACTGCGTACCTGCCCTTGGGCTGGGAGAAGGAGGCAGCTCGCCCCAGTGACACTGATCTCGGCTCGACCATCGAAGGCAACTACAAGGGAAGCATCGAGACCCACCAGTACTCCGTCACGAGTCACAAGAGAAGTCTCCAGGGTGGAACCGATGAGCAGGAAGGCCACAAAGAGCGCATTCACGCTCGTGGTGGTATTCCTGGTGTCTTCTTTTCATACGTAAGTTGAAAAAAACGCTGACAAGATTGGGCAGCAGCTTACTCTGTCTAGGACATCTCGCCAATGAAGGTCATCAACCGCGAAGTGCGCGACAAGTCCTTCTCTGGTTTCCTCGTTGGTCTGTGCGCCGTCATTGGCGGTACGCTCACGGTCGCTGCGGCGGTTGATCGTGCGCTCTACGAAGGCGTCAACAAGATCAAGAAGATTCATTCAAATTAATCGCATCCACGCGGCGACATATTAATCTGAGAACGATATTGTTTGTCAGTTGAACTTGCACGCATTTTGGCTGCGAGCCAGGAGTTTCGGCGCACTGGACTGACATTGTGATTTGGGCGTGTCGGGCCTAGATCTATGAACCGATTGAAAGAGAGGAGCATTGCTAGCTGAGCTGAAAACGCCAGCTTGTAACATTTAGCCAGGCCAACATGTAGAGAAAATGCACATATGACAAGATCAAAGTAGGTGCAAGGCGAGGCTGTTTTTAGGCAGCAACACTGTGTGAGTGCCTGGAAAGCCTAGCTACCTGACCAACCAGCGGTGACGCATGAGTGGTGCTTGAGAGCCTGGGCGCATTATTTGGCTCACGGCTGCGAAACAACTTTGAAAGACTCCAGCATAGTTTTTCATAGTTCAGTTGTGATCTGAAATATGAATATTAATCTGAGTACGAATTGTGACCAATCAGCGGCTGTGGCTCGACCCTGTGCACGGACGTTGATCTGAAGTGCGCTAGTTGGGCATAAAACCTACCTTCTTGCTCCTGCTCAAAGCAAACAATCTCAACTTGCGCAGCCTACACAGTCACGCACAGTACACCACTCGCTTTGACTTCCAACATCAGCACCACTCCGACTGTAGCAGATACCCGCACTACATATCTTCTACCTTCATCGCAACATCAGCACAGTCATCATGTCTGCACCAAGAGGAGGACGCGGTCGAGGACGTGGTCGAGGTCGAGATCGCGGCGACTACTACACACCCGATGACCGCCAACCACAGAATCAAAATCAGCAGTCCCAACAACAAGCAGAACCAGAGGGAAAGAACAGCACTATCGAACTTCTCAAAGGTTTCCTACAGCGCCGCTACGACCCTTCCACAAAGCTACTGAACTTCTCTACAATTGCCACAGATGAGGAAGTCGCAAAAAGCGGAATGTTCCGACAAGAATCCACCCAAAAAAAGTTCTTTCCTGCGCTCATGGTTGTCTGCGACGACATGCTCGAAACTCGAGAAGCTAAAGAGGCTGCTATCGAAAGCATCACCCTGTGTGGTAACAGCATCACGAATCTCAACGTTGTTTTCGATCTCTGCAAAACACTGAATCACATCAAAAATCTCGATCTGAGCGGCAATGCCTTTCAGTCAGTCAACGCCCTCAAGCCATGGAAAGGCCGGTTTCGAAAGCTGGAACACCTCATCATCGACCCCTTCAGCAATATCGGCTGGGAAGAGGAGCTCACATCATGGTTCCCAAAACTCAAGATCTTGAACGGAGTCCAAGTCCGCGCCGACAAGCCTGCAGCGGGCGACACCGGCATGATCACAGATGCACCAATGGCTGCAGAACCAGCACCAACAACCGGCACACCAACACCAAATTCGACATTCAATCAGCAACAGGAGGAAATGATCGCATATGTTCAGACCGCAACGAATCTGAAGCGAGACTACGCGGTGCAATGCTTGGAAGCAGGAGGATGGGATTTGAATCGGGCGGGAGAGTTGTTCACTCAAAGTCAGCCTACTTTGCCAGCAGATGCTTACAACTAGGTGTTGCAACTATCAGTGGCGATGGAAATATGTTGAAAAGTTGGGGGCTGAGATTGCATTTGTTTGTTTTAGGTCAATTGTTGCATAGCGGTGGAGTCTGGGAGGCATATGCTTTCAACGAGTGTAAATGGTCAAGGAGCGCACTTCAACGAATGTACATGGGAGGAAAAAACAGCGGGAGAATGTGAACAATCTACATTCCATTTGTTATGCATGATCGTGACAACCTCTAGGCTTGCACGTGAATCAAGCTCGTCTGCTCGATGACGTGACCCTAGAAGGCTTGACAAAGCCTTTCACTCGGACGAGAAAGACTGCGCAAGCTTTCACTCCACGAGATTCTTCCAACAGTATAACATCATGTGTCTTCGCAGCACTAATAAAACCACCAAGGGCTGAACAATTCACGTATCAACTGATGGCATTTCGCATCAAGCTGATCACGTCCAATATGGAAGCTATGTAAGCTCGAGTGCTAAACTGCCCCAGGAAGCGGCTGACCATTGCAACAGAAATCTTCGCAACCAACAAGAATCTCCTCTGCTCCGTCTTCCACCCGAGATCCGTGTCAACATTTACACCCATGTTTTCAGCAGCCACCAGATTATTTTCTCCTTACACAAGCTCGGCATGACCCGCTACGAACGGGATGATGACGCCAGCGACAGCGACGACGACCAGAACAACGACGACGAGGAGAATCACGAGGATGAAGAGCCTTTGGCTCGTAAGAAGCGCGTAAATGCCACCGCGCTGCGCCGCACCTGCAGCTTAATCCGTCAGGAGATTGACCAGATCTACCACACCACCAGCACCATCAAGCTCTGGGAGATCAATCAGAGCGCGCTCCTCGAGGTATACCTTGAGCTCCCGATCGTCCAGCACGCCACGATCTTCTGGTTCAAGATATCAATGGAAGATGTCGACCGCATGTTAAACACGCCTCACCTCAGCGATATCCTTACTTAGAAGCTGCCGATCCTTCAGCGTCTTCAAGGGCTGCAGCGTGTCAGTGTAAGCTTTCCCAGGCAATGGGTTTCCATTTTGCTACGCCAGGTGCCCCCTTTTCGGGCATGATGTATGAGGAGGCTTTGAAATGTATGCAGGAGGCTTTCGACAAGGGATGTCAAGTCTTGGACACATCAGCTCTCTCTAGCCGTGTCATTTGGCGACGGAGACCGTTTTATGCTCTGTTTGAATATAAGAGGCTCACTTCTTCATAGTGAGAGTTTCAGATGATCGTATCGTATCGTGTTTGGGCTTTCGTCACTTTCACCTGCGCATTAGCGCAGCTTGGCAGTGGCACGCAGCTGCTCTGCCCTCTGCGATTGTTCACAAAACACCGCTAGACAATATACTACCTTGAACTCTCGCCTCGCAGTCGAGCAGCATGAATGTCGAAGCTAGGTCAGCATCGCCATCAACGCATCTTCGCGCGCCACTAACTAAATGCATTTAGCACTCTGCGCAATCAGACGGTGTCACCTCTGCTGCGCCTGCCCTGCGAGATACGCGACTGCATATACCACTTCGCGCTACTCTACGATGGCGTCGTCACCATGTACCCTGCCCCGAACGGTGTGGACTTCTGTACTATCGAGAGTCACTCGAAGCATGGATGCGCCGATAGGTGGTACACGCACCAGCGGCCCGGGGATTTGAGACCGGACGTCGCCCTCCGCAGGACGTGCCGACAAAGTAACCACGAAACACGCAACGTCTACTTCCCTGCGACACCTTCGCGTTCGTCGACTCCAGAGGCATGGACGAGTACGAAGACCGCCACTTCAAGGTCCCGGGCATGAATGAGATCAAGACCGTGCAGATGACAGGGTCAACCTCCGCGGTCCTCATTCTTAGAGGAGTGTCCCACTTCTGTCAACTTCTGTCAGACAGGGTCGATGACCTGGAGGGCATGCAGCAAGTGTCGAAGATCTATGTCCGCGTCCAACAAAGCAGAAACAACTTCCCTTCACATCTTCTTCGTGCAGGTATCGCGCCTCCCTATCCATTATTCAAAGCAACGCCCAAGCCAGAAGTGATTTTGAAGATGCTAAAAGACGAGTTCGAGACGGCCGGGGTTCGCAAGGCGACTGTTCATCTTGTGCAGGAGGAGAGACAGGAGCATGACTCCCTGACGAAAGTACATGGCGTACGACAGTGACTGGACATCTGGACGATGAGGTATACAGACTAGTGGGAAGCGAGATATAGGTTGTCAAAAAGCCTAAGGAGAAATTACTCACTGGCTGCATGTACGAGTATGGGAAATTTTGAGGCACGTACCTAATAACGCTCCATCACGGAGCCACTCTGCTGGGTGACTAGCGCCCTCAATATGATCGTCAAGATAAGCTCATCTTCTTGCACGGCCCCGTTCCGTGCGTGGTGAAGGTTTCCGTATGCACCTTCGCTTGCTTCTTTCTTCCAACCAATCAGCTTGACTGGATGCGTCTGAAATGCATTGTGGTAGATCTTCGAGCCGCATGCACAGACTATTGTGACCTGCAGAAGCTTGTCGCTACAACAGCTGAGCCTGACGGTCTTCGGTGTGCAGATGGCGGTGAGGCCGCGTGTCTCGTGCAATGTTCGTCCCGCGGGATGTTGAGCGATGCGGTGTCGGAGCGTTGAGGGTCGCTCAAGCCGGTCCGAGAAAGGCGACCCTAGAACTTCGGACATGTCTTCCGGTTCGAAGTGATGTTCATAGAATGACATTAGATGTTCGGGGTCAAGGTATTTGTTCACGAACTCCATTAGGTGATGCTAAAATATGCATCTAATGCTACTCCTACTCATGACGTTCATTATGCACTTCCTGATCCCTGCTCAATTGAAAGTAATCTCGCACTTATGCGCCTTCGGCGCAATGAGGAAGAAGTTCTCGAACTCCATGCTCTCGGGCGTAGTGCTCGGTGCAAGCTTGACTCCCTTCATCTCCCTGAACATGAACGCCACGGCGTACCTGAGCTCCATGCGAGCAAGATGGATGCCAATGCATGATCGTGCACCTGCACCGAACGGATGGAAAGCCGTTTTGGCGGCGGGGGAAAGGGCTTCAGCTGGGTAGCCTTCTTTGGATGAGATCCAGCGATTGGGGTTGAAACTGGAAGATGTTAGCGAGATGCACCGGGAATCTTATAGAAGAGAACTTACGTCAATGGATCGCTCCAGATGTTGGGGTCGCGGTGGAAAGTGTAGGCTTGAGTATCGACGGTAACACCTTGTGGGATGTAAAGACCAGCGAACTTGGTTCCACCCTGTGGCACAACACGAGGCAGACTGCTTGGTGCGGCGCCGTACAGTCTCAATGTCTCTTCGATGACTGCATTCAGCAAAGGAAGGTTGATGAGATCGTTTTCGGTGAAGTCCTCGTGCAGAGCAGCGACCTCTGTTTCTAAAGCTGCTTGCAGACTGGGGCGCTGGAGGACTGCCCATGTGAGGTATGTAAGAGTGACTCCGGTGGTGTCGGTACCAGCAATAATGATGTTCATTGCCTCGATCTTGACGTCCATATCGTCGATGGTTGTCTCACCCTCCTTCTCAGCTTCGTCGATGACTTTGGCGAAGATGTTGGTCTCGCCCTTGCGAGATCGTGCCATCTCTGCAGCACGACCTGCACCTTGTATTATGTATTCGTTCGCATTGAACATCTCCTGAACGGCAGGGATGGGCACGAAGCGCAAGACGCGAAGGAAAGGCATCTCTACCATGATGCCAGCGCCCATGGTAAGCTTCTTGAGCACACGGAGGAACTGGTTTTGCTACCAAAAGGGTCAGTGGCATGCAAACCTCACGGGTAGAAGTACTTACATGTCCAGTCTCCAGCATACCAAAAGATTCGCCAAAGGCAAGATGCGCACTAACGTCAGACGCAAGTAGCATCCACCAATTGTAGATATCAGCAGTGTTCTTCATGGCATCGGCCTTGATCTTGTTGACCGCAAGAAGAGCCTTCTCGCGGACCTTGTGCTCCCAATGCTCGACAAGGTAGGTCCTGCTGAACGAACGAGACAGAAGCTTTCTCCTGGGTCCATGTTCGCGAGGATCGAGCATGGTGAAGACACCAGCTTTGGGGAAGTTGGCCAGCCTCAGGTACCACTCGCTCTTCATGTATTTGGTACCGATCTTGTGGATCTCCTTGAAAGCATCGAGGTCTGCAACAGCAACCTCATTTGGTGACAATCGCACAATTGGACCATACTTCTTGTGAAGTGAGTCGATGTAGAAGATCCTTTGGCCACTGACTACAGCACGCTTCAGTCTGAGATGTGTGAAGCGAGTGTACCAAGGGCCAGGAAGGTGCCGTGTAGGACACGTGACTCCTACATAGAGGAACTTGCACAGTCAGCAATGAGCGAAACCAAAGACTGGGGACGACGTACTCGGAGAGTGAGGAGGGTAAGGCACAGCACGCTGAAGTGCACTGGGTTGAAGCCACCTAAGACATTCTCTTTCGAAGGTGGGACCATTCTGGCGGTGCTCGTGTGATGTTCAAGACTAGCGACGCTGAATACGAAGAGCACCGATACAGTGGCCGTTGAGGCCTGTGAGCTTCATATACCTCGATCATGCTTTACATCTTCTCGACGGTGAATCTGGGGATCCGAGATGGTCAAGATCTCAGGTACGCGAGTGGGTCCTCGGGTTTCAAGCTGTGCTTGCTCACTCTGACCGCAGTGAATACGATGCTCTCGTGCCGCATACAGTAGTCTGACCTAAGATTGTCCAATTGTCTGATAGGAGCTTCCCCCATGACGTCCGGGCGTAGCATTCCTCGGCTGCAGACTCGGCAATAAATGCGGGTTTAGTGCTGATTCGTATCGTGATTATCGTAAACAGTGGTTGAAGGTTGAGTCGTGCGGGTCCACAACTGCCTGCGGTAACTGCGCAAGGGAAGGTACATCTGCAAGGCAGCTACTGGGCCGATGTGATTGGAAGGCGTTTTCCCGGTCCACTATATGCTTGTCAAAGCTTGGTATGTCTGTCCCAACGAGTGAGAAGCGATGCATCTTACCAGGTTCCCGTTTCTGGATGAGTGACAAGGGTGATCGACAGCTCGCTCTGACGTCCCAGCATATCCGGAGGGCGGGCTCCCCGCACCATGTCCGCAATCCTCCCGCCAAGCGGAGTAAGCGGCTTGTCAGTGACCCATTCTGGAGAACCCAGGTGGTAATCATTGCTGGAGCCTGACAAACTTGCCTGAAGTCGCAGCAAGTGCAGCGCAGGTGCTGCTAAATCTGCCACGGCTATGCGAGACATGCTGTGGCTGCGCCAGTCATCAAGCCCCCAAACCTCGATCTACAATCTTGCAATCAGGGTCTACGCTCAGGCTGGACATGCGAGACAAGCTTCAGTATCGACAAGAGAAGGCGTTGTTGGGTAGAAAGCATGTAAGCGATGAGTCTTGTTGCTGCTTGATGCCCAGGACTCCGTGCGTCCAAACCATCTCCATCGGTGCTGATAAGACTCCATCGATGTCCTGGCAGTTGATTTATGCTATGTATCGCATATGACGGGCCTTGATTCTACGTCCGTCATGTCCGAAACGAAATCGTAATGGATATATGGTGTTTAGACGTGGATTTCGAAGCTCGGACGATGACGACATCTTCTTGCAAGTCGCACGGCAGGAGACGAGCCGCGGGGCTGTCGCAACGGCAAAGCAAGGCTGACACAACGCATACATAGGGAATGGACAAGGCAGGCACAGAAGATCGGAATCTCGCATACAACAAAGATGGAAGGTACCAAAGCACGTAGGAAGAAGGTGCGGTTACGGCTCACAGCCCGTCAGCAGCTACCGCTGTCACATATCGGACTAGATCCGCGCCCACGGAGTACATTTACAGGAATTATCTGATTGGTTCGAATTACGAACCTCCATCGCTAGCAATGTCTCCTTGGTGCAATTGACCGCTCTCCACACGTGTCGGACAAGATACATTCGGAGCATCGCATTGACTCACCAGCTTCATATTGTAGCATTTTTAAACAGCTTTTGTGCCAAATTGGCCTTGCGGCAGCATTCTCAGATCCATCACTCTCAATAAGATGGAAGTCTACGAACACTACCCCACGTCATCGATCCTTCAAAAAGCCCTGAAATCTGCTCTTCCATACAGCATCAACTTAGTGTACCGAACGCAGCATAAAAGCCAATCTGAGCACGCGCATATCCTCTCAACAATCTCAACATCAGCTACCGAAATACCGAAATGCTGGGCAGCTGCATACATCGACCGCTCAACGCGCCCAGGAACTGAGCTCTGGCTGTTCGCACGGGGGGAAGACCCCGATCACGCATACGAAAGAGATGGGACATCAAATGAAGCTTTCTGCCCCCAATGCAGACTTGCCATTCTTTCCTTGCTGGACTACATGTCCACTCTCCCTGTCCCGCCACTCCATCCCGACGAACTCCCCAGTCTAGAACTAGCCAAGCAGCACGAAAAAGAACACCCCGAATCCGGCCCAGACATCGTCTACGACCTCTCACCCGGGACATACATGCGACATCTTCTCTGGCCAGGCGTCATAACACTCGGCGCATGCCACTCATCCATCGTATCCATCTGTCGCTCCACCGGAATCCTGCGCTCAGAGTTCCCCGGCGCCAACGCCGTGCTCAACAAGTTCCTGTTCAAGATCTCAGACCTGCCGCTTGTCAAGCCATTATCTGAGGGACTAAGATGGGGCGCCATGAGAGCCAGCGATCTGCCGACTGTGCAGGCGCGCACCAGCATCCCGCGCGCGACGCGCACGCTGCTGAGTCTGGCGAGCAAGGCCGTGTTTGAAGAGGCTACGGATCGCGCTGTTGCGTGGACATTTCTGGGCTTGGATGGGAGTCTGACGACACTTCACACGGAGGCGGAGTGGCGGGGCAGGGGCGTTGCGAAGAGTGTCGCAGCGAGCATTATTCGGGAGTGTGCGCCGGGGCTGGCGGTGGATGAGCAAGGGACAGCGTGGAGCCATGCGGATGTGTATGTGGGCAACAAGCAGAGTGAGAGTGTTTGTAAGAGTTTGGGGGGTAGGCCGATGTGGCAGCACTATTGGGTGAGGATTGATCTTTCCAAGGCGGGGTCACTGGCGCGAGCGTCATAGCATAAACATCGTAGAGCACACATCACATTTGTAGAAGTAAATGATGGATAGAGGAATCTTGGGTATCTGATCGATAGTCAGTCTCGTGTTCTTCAAAGTAGTGTGTTGGAATTGAACGAGTGTGAAGTGCTCAGGAAAAAATTAGAGTTGTGTTGCGTAGTTTGATCCTCACGGAGGTCAGGGTTAAAAATTTATCATCAGTGCAAGGGTAGAGTAAAGAGATGTTGTGCTTACCATTTGCCGAGTGAATGCTGCTGCTCGAACGAGCATCACACGCAGTCATTTGATTCGAGAAGTTCATCTTATCGTATTGTCGTTGGCTCTATATCATCAAGACATAGCTCGACAGCCTGCAGCCGTACGAGCGGATCTTTGACAAAGTCGCTGCTGACGCACACGCTTAGTCGAAGAGACCGAAGCCCATGTCCTCGTCCTCGGACTCTTCCTTCTCCTCCTCCTTAGCGGCCTCGGGGGCAGCCTCGGCGGCACCACCGGTGGCGGCGGCGGGGGCAGGGCCGGAAGAAGCGTACTTGTCGGGATTGGCAATGCGGTCCTTGAGCTCGGCAATCTCCTCCCACTCGTAGGCGGTCTCAATGGCAACAGAGATGACCTTCTTGTAGGAGTTGACGACGGAGTGCATGACGGAGGGAAGGGTGGGGAAGTTGGCGGCCAGCGAGATGGAGGCAATGGTAGCAATGGCGCTGGAGAAAGCCTTCAGGAGCTGGGACTCCTCAATGTCCAGAACGGAGGCAGCGAAGGTGTTGCCCTGGTCGTAGATCTGGTGGATACCCATGCCGTATGTGAAGGGAGAGATGTTCAGCATGTTGAGCAGGGTAGCCTCGGAGGCACCGACCTTGGAACCAGCCTCGACGAGCTTGAGGTCGGAGGTGATTTCAATGGTACCACGGGCAATCTTGGTGGGGACACCGAGAGCCTGGAAGAAAGAAGTCTTACCAGGCTCCATACCAGTGTTACCAGCGGGGACGTAGACATCGCCAGGGGCGACGGCACCGGCACGAGCGGGGGCGGCGACACGGTTGGACAGGATCTTGTCACGGATGTCCTTGAGGTCACCGTTGGTGAAGACGAAACCGACGTTGCCTGTTCTCTGGTCAATTGCATGCGCGGCAGCTGCGCGCGGAGCTGGACGTACCCTTGACGTGGGGAAGGAGACGCTCGTACTCGGGAGAGTCGTTGATGAGACCCTTGAGCGCACGGCGGACCATGGTGTTCTTGCCCATCAGGACGACACCCTCGCCACGGAGGGACTGACGGATCTCGTGCATCTGCTGAGACGAGACATTGTCGACGGTGACGATGAAGATGGAGCGGTACTCCTTGAGAAGAGTCTCAAGCTTCTCGAAGTAGACGGCCTTGGTTTCCTTCTTGCCCCCCATTGTGTTCGTTGTGACGCAAAGGGATGTTTAAGGTCTTTAGACTGATTTGTGTGGTGTTGTTGTCGAAAGGAACAGGTGCGGTAGGCGCGAAGCGAATTTGCTTGTGAGGGTGTGGCCCGAGGAACGCCCGACGTCGCGCTAGCCGGATTAGGCGAGGCGTGTCAGAAAAGTAGTTGTTCGCACCTGCAGTGCATGGCCCTGGATTGGTGACGAACATCAACTGCAAAATGACTTTCCCATACCAGTGTCTTGCTGCGCGCGAGTCCACAGAGACCGGACCAGGTGGCTGGACACTCTTCGGCGCATGTGGGTCGACGCTTGTTGCGCAGTCCAGCAGTGGAGGCACGTCTACTTGGACTAAGCCTGAGGATGTAGTAACTGTGAGTAGCTTGTGATTGCGGCAGTATTTCGTCGTGATGCGCTGCCTGCGTTGAATGCTGGCTAATAGATGCAGGAACCTGAGCCTAACGAAGAGAAGGAAGACAAGGAAGAAGAACAACCACCACAAAAGAAAGTCAAACTATCACAGCCGCCAAAACCGCGAAAAGCGAACTTCTCAAACTTGATTGTGTCCAGCGATGGGCGATACATTGTTGCTGTCACTGGCGAAGACAAGTGCATTCGTGTATTCGAGACCGACATCGAGAACCAGATCAGGCAGCTCAGTGAGAGGTAAGAGTATTCGAAACGACTTGCACATTCAAGCTGACAGCAGCAGACACATGACGAGGCGGCCTTGCTCGATCGCACTGACTTCAGATGACTCGACGATCCTGTGCGCGGACAAGTTTGGAGACGTATACTCTTTGCCACTGCTCCCTTCTCCTGATTACCGGGCACCAGAGGCTCCAGAAGAGCCCATCCAGGAGGCTGAATGGGTGCCTGCAGCGACTGTACTTACCGTGCACTCTGGCAGGAACCGCCAGACCTTGGAAAATCAGCTAAAGCAAAAGAAGAAGGGACCAGCGCCGCCGAAAGATGAGATGAAGTTCGAGCACCAGCTCCTTCTTGGTCATGTCTCTATGCTTACAGATATCGTAAGTGCGAGGACAGATGATAATCGCAGCTATATCATCACAGCAGACCGAGACGAGCACATTCGTGTCTCTCGCGGGATCCCGCAGGCCCATATCATCGAAGGCTTCTGCTTGGGCCACGAGGCGTTCATCAACAGGCTTTGCCTTACACAGTCTGGGCGGCTTGTGTCTGGTGGCGGAGATCCATACCTGTATGTCTGGGACTGGCAGAACTACGGACTTCTTGAGAAGCTGCCCATCCTCGACGCAGTCGTGGATCACCTCAAGTCTCGCCCCGAGTTTGTAGCGAAAGAGGTCACGAAGGTCGCGGTATCTGGCATCTGGAGTGTGCCACATCAGGATGAGATCTTGGTGGCTTGCGAGGGTATTCCGGCTCTGTTCTCCTTCAAAGTCGACGCAACAACGAACACGAGCAGTGCAGCGACAGAGTACAGCAGTGCGCTTGCGCTCAAGGGCAATGCGCTTGGTGTCGCTTTCCTGCCTATCTCTCCAACATCGTCTGCAGCCGTGGTCTCTATCGACAATGTACACAAGCCAGCGTCCACCAAGGAAGTTCGCGAGGAAAAGGTGAGAAACCGCGTCTTCTAATCACGAGCGTATCTAACAATTCTATAGGAAGTGCATCGTCTGCAGTGCTTCTCGTCACAAGAGAATGGCAAATGGCAGGAGGACTCGCACACGTCAGAAGCGTTGAAGTCGTTCCATGAGCAAGTCTTCGACGTTGAGGCTGGCGCAACCGGCGGCGATGGTTCGGCGACCGGCAACAACATGAGCGGTCTGGGGTCGGCAGATGATAAAGCATTGCGAGATATGCTCTACAGTGTGGAGAACCTGAGGAAGCGTCCAGGCGCCGAGGATTAGACACTCGACTAGTGCGATAACACTACAGGTGACAAAGATGCTCCTCCGGCTACTTGTCGTCGGCATGTGCGTGACGCGTGACGTGTGAGGCTCTGGGCCAGTCTGCATGTGCTGTAATCAGATCCGAGGACCATCCGGCAAGGCAGGGGCACTACCTGAGAGGATGATGTACAGATCGGTCTCCATTCCAGCAGATGATGATAGATAAAGCACCGTCGACAAGACAACAATGAGAAGACTTCTCGCACATTGTATGGCACAATCGAAGACGGATAGTGCACCTTGGAGCGTTGGCCCATGTGCAGCACCACTATCAAGCACTGCAATAGTACGCCGACACGCAACTGCAAGACAGGCGACGATGACCGAGGCTAATGAGTCGGTGGATACGGGCGCCTCGCTGCAATTGTGTCAGTTTTGCAGCAAAAAGCCTGCGAGGGGACGTGAGTGGGTATGATGGGAGTCTAGTACTTCGCGATTTCTCAGCGACGAAGAGACCGGGATTCGACCGGCGGCCGATGGCGTATGGTGAGCACCAGCATTTTTTCCAGGACCTTCTCTCAAAAGTCGCAGCAACACCGCTACTCTTGCATTGCAGCAGTACAGTCAAGGTGAGTGTGCCTGCATAGCTCGTGGGACAGTCGCACATAAAAGGACGCGCTGCTAACATCGCGGGCGCGGCAGTACTCAACACTCCCGCGAACAACCCCTCCGTCTCGGCTCGCCGTCATACCTCACGTCGCACAAGACCCTCGAAGCTCCAGCATCGCCGGGAACGTGTAGACAGCCTGCACCAGGAACCGTCTGAACTCGCACACTCTTCGCGCCACCGCCCCTCCCCGTGAACAAGCGTCCCACATCCCACCTTCGCGACCCACTCCCACGATCGACACGCGACAGCCGCGCACGCCGCCAAACTGTTTGCCTCAATCTTCCGCCGCGCGACCCCCCGAACCGTATCTTTATTCTCGCTGCCCGTCGCCGCTGCTGCTTCGCACAACACGCGCACCACTCCTGTCGCGGGGCTCTCCAAAGTAGATTCGCGCAAGATGCATTCGAAACTTGTCATCATTGGGTAAGTCGGTCCAAACCGATTCCTGGAGACGAGCAAGTACTGACCCTCCAGCTCTGGGCCGGCTGGCCACACAGCCGCCATCTATGCCGCCCGCGCTGACCTCAAGCCTGTCATGTACGAGGGCTTCCTCGCCCTCGGCATCGCCGCAGGCGGCCAATTGACGACTACTGACGAAGTCGAGAACTTCCCCGGATTCATGAAGATCCAGGGTTCTACACTGATGGTGAGTACCTAGCCCGCCGACAATTTCCCACGGCGGACTGTACAGCAGCTGACCACACCAATAGGACCAAATGCGCGCCCAGTCCGAAGCCTGCGGCACCGAGATCGTCTCCCAGACCGTCGCAAAGGTCGACCTGAAGTCCCGCCCGTTCAAGTACTGGTTGCACCCGATGGGCGACGACGAGGAGATCGAGGAGGAAGAGCACACGGCGGACAGCATCATCATCGCCACGGGCGCGAAAGCGCGCCGTCTCGACCTGCCCGGGGAGGAGAAGTACTGGGGCTACGGTGTAAGCGCGTGCGCCGTGTGCGACGGCTCTTTGCCCATGTTCCGCGAGCAACCTCTCGTTGTGATCGGCGGCGGCGACTCCGCAGTCGAAGAGGCGCTTTACCTGACCAAGAAGGCGAAGAAGGTGACGGTGCTGGTGCGCCGGGACAAGCTGCGCGCGAGCCGCACGAACGCGCGCCGTCTGACTACACACCCCAAGATCGAGGTCATGTTCAACACGGGCGCGAGCGAGATCAAGGGCGAGGACAAGAAGAACGGGCTTATGACACATCTGGTTGTCAAGAACAATGTCACCAAGGAGGAGCAGACCATCGAGGCTAGGGGTTTGTTCTACGCCGTCGGTCACGACCCTGCGACGCAGCTGTTCAAGGGCCAGCTCGACATGGACGAGGACGGCTATCTGATCACGAAGCCTGGCGAGGGCCACACGAGCGTCGAGGGTGTCTTTGCGGCCGGTGATGTCCAGGACAAGAAGTACCGCCAGGCGATCACCAGTGCCGGTAAGTCTTGATCCACACACCTTAAAATAGCGATGGAAGCTAACATGTTGCAGGCTCTGGATGCGTAGCCGCGCTCGAAGCAGAGAAGTACCTCGCTGAGCAAGACGACAGCGTCGGCAACGAGCTCGAGACCGAGAACCAGGCCGAGAAGAGCCAGACTAACGGCGTCGTGCCCGAGTACCGCTCTAACCCTCTCTTGTAGAGAGCCTCTCCCGTAGGAGATCCTCTCTTGTGACTACAAGACAAGACACGTTTCTTTGATATAGACTTGGGATCTTGGGGTATTTGCATGGGATATTGCATGGGTAGCGCAGGTTGGCTGGAGCCTTTTGCTTGTTGGCTCGCCATACGGCATAGACTTGGTTAGATATGGCAATGAAGAAGATGAATTCTGATGTCTTGTTTCCTGTTCGCAAATTGAGGGTATCTATGGACTTTTGGCGCTACATGATGTCTGACAACAGAGGCACGATGCGTGAAATGTGCGCCACGGCTGCGAAAAGTATGAGATGCAGTTACAGGAACGTGCAAGAAGGCCTCCTCGGTGCTGCACACCCGTGCATTTTCTGGGTCGTTGTGCCCGTGGGCTTGATAAGGCGTGAGGCTGGCTCACTTTGGGCGTTATGGCTGAGGTATGCGGCTCCTGCCGAGCATCAACCACGGTACATCATGCCACTGGCTTTGAGTAGGTTGAGCGCACTTTCAAATGCTTTCACCACGTTTATGTCTGCGGTTATCAGCCTGGCACGTCAAGAAAGAATTCAAGAGCGACTCACAGTGAAGCCTCTTCCTCTCCAGCTCGTCCTCCTCGTTTTGAACGTACATGGTCCTCGTTTGTAACCTTTGCAGCGTCAGTATACAGATATGCGAGATGTGTTCGGGCGGACCTTGCCTGTGAAACGTCCGGTCTGTCTCGTGCTCATGACCTGATTCCGCCCAGATGCGGAAGTACTATGATTTAGTCAGTCACCGTCAGTGTAGCTGGTGGTATTGGTGAATATCACCTCCATTAGACTTGACCACTCATTCATGAGCCCTGCCTCTTCCTGGCTGCATCGGTTGATGGCGTCATGATACTTCTCATGCAGCTCGTCCCAGTCAAAGTTGACTATTGGCTCTGCGGGATCGGCGTCCTCATCAGAAGGGTCGAGTTCAGCCTCGACATCTGAGTGCTCAGATGAGCCATCACGGCCATCGCGCTGAGCGGAAGCTGGCCGTTCTGTGCTGTCAGAGTCCACGCGCTTGTGCTTTGAGCGCCTGGGTGTTTGTACATCTCGAGACTGCTGCCCTTCCTGAGGTGCAGCAGGTTCAGACTTGGAGGCCGAATCATCCATGGGTGAAAGTGAGTACTGAGTGTGTATTGGCGGCGAAGAGCGGACTGTATGCGCGACTTCTGTAGGCAGAGACGACTCGCTTTCCGTGCTCATTTGTGATGCTATTTGATGTGGTCAGTGCTGCGGATAAGTGAACGATCAAAAGCCACGCAGCATCTCTCACATTGAAGAGACGAGCTGCCACGCAGTACTGAGTCTGGCTGTTGTCAAGCTAGATGCTGAATCGTGGTGAGGTCTGAGTGCTGGTTGATGGTACATAAACAACGCCAACCGCTTTTGGCCAGCGCAGCATGACGTGCGAAAGGTGCGTCTGACTCGCGCGCGCGCTTCGCGCCTGCTGCCTCCGTTACACTGCGATCTTCTGACCGCCAGGCACTCTTCTCTTTCCGCTCACCCTCTGTGTTCTCTATTCTATACACTACCATGACCACGTAGACGACTCCGCAAATCGTTTACTTGCTGTCCCATCCCATGGGTCTGTAAACACGCACGTTTCCCGGGCGAATCTCCACTCATCATGGTCCCACGGTACCCTTCTCGGCCACCACTCCACGGACCTCGGGGAGGCGAGATCACCTAACGCATCCAAAATGGAGTGCGACATCTGCGGGAAGGCCGGTAGCCCAGGCCACCCACTACACTGCATCACTTGCGCCCGCTCCTACCTCGAGCAGCCCCGCATCGAGCTCGCGAAGACGCTTATCGACAAGGATGGAGTCGAGAAGCACGTCAAGGCGGTGATACAGGGCTCAGACGATAAATCGAGCGTATCGCTATCAGACTCGAAGGGAGGGTTCTTGGTCGATCGCCAGCTATGTACCGACAATTTGAACTGGCAGCGCACAAGAACAGAGACAGTTGAGATCGAAGAGAGGATGACGCTTATCACAGAGCAGGCAGCCCACCTTCGCGAACAGGTGGCGGTTGTGAAGAAAGAACTCGAGGCCAAGCGAGCCCTGAACGCTCAGCGCAAATCGGACCTATCCTCCGCTACGTATGGCATCGATCCTCGTCGCGCCAACGAGATGGACAAGGTGCAGCAGATGGTGAAGAGGATGGACTACAAATCCGAGAAGGTGCACTTCGAGACGATCGAGCAGCGGCGGCAACTGTGCACTACGTCTGCTAAACTCGCAGGATTGAAGGTGAGCAAGAGGAGGACCAAGGATGGTGGCGTCAAGGAAGTTTTCAACATTGGACCGGGGACGAAACTGCGTATCTGGGACCTTCGGGATATGAACGATGCTCCACCCGACTATCTCTCAGCCTCCTTAGTAGCTGTTTCGCAGCTCCTCGTCCGCGTCGCTGCCTATCTGGGCATACGTCTTCCCGCCGAAATCACGCTGCCTCACAATAACTATCCTCAGCCCACAATCTTCAGTGTCGCCTCGTCGTACCAAGGCAAGAAAGTGCCATTTCCTGGTACTACACTAGACTCGTCAGGTAACAGCCCCGAGGTTTCTCGTGTACTTGACCCACGCGTGCCACTCCCAAAGCCTCGGACCCTGTTCATCGATCGGCCACTAGCACATCTATCTGCTGAAGATCCCCCAGCCTACTCTTCGTTCATCGAAGGCGTGTCTCTGCTTGCCTACAACATTGCATGGCTCTGTCGGACGCAGGGCATGAAGGACAGCTTCAAGGACTGGGAGGATGTAGGACGCATGGGGCGCAACCTGTATCGACTGCTCATACTGCAAGAGACGTACATCTCTCGCCGCCCGGAGAACCCACTAGACAAGGACATGAGCGCGGCGAAGTCTTCCGCATCGCCGCTACGAAGAGCGCCTGTTGGCTTTGGACAACTGTCACACGCAACGTCTCATTCGCACCTAAGCATCGCAGAGAATACACAATACCTCAGTGGATGGGCCTTGACACCTACCAAGATCCTCGACGAGCTCAAGGCGTTCCTTCTTGCTGAGCAGCAGGCGCAGGAATGGGATGTGCTCAATCAGAAGGAGTGGGAAGACATGGAGAATGTCATCGCAGAGGATCCTATCCTGGTCGGCGACAAGCGACGCAATGCAGGCTTGGAGGACGGGCGCAGCTACACCACTACAAGTACTGCAAATGGGACGCAGAAGGATGACATGTCCGAGGGTGGGTTGCCTGAGCGCAAGAAGGGCACAAGCGGATGGACAAAGGTCAAGAGCAGGAGCGAGGACGTTGCAAAGAAATGATACCCCTATCATGTAGTGTTTGATACATCGTCGCATACATGTAGCCTAGACTTTGAATCCTCTTTCCCGTTGACATGTCTTTCTCGGAGTGTTCGGCGTGTTGCGATATGGCGTAATCCTTCACGCAGCTCGTACCTTCCACACTCGTCCGCACAGTCCGTACCTGCCGATCGCAGATATAAATGGTATGTCAGCATGCTAGGGCCGATGTAAAGCGATCGGAGAAAACAATGACGCCTTCTAAGCTAGCCCCAGAGTCGCGAAACCAACGCGCAGCGTAGGGCCGAGGTGGCTGTCTGCTTTGTGACGTCTTGGCGGACAAAGGTTATGATTAATTGACTGCTGAGAAATGCTGCATGGTACGGCACCGCGGTCCCGTATATAAGGACGCTGGCGCGGCAGAGGGACTGTATCATCCATAGTCTCCCTCAGGGTCCCATCACACCATCTTGTGCCATCGGCAAACAAAGGCACAGGCATAATAATTTTACGTTGAAGAAGACCACTTGCCCCCGCAACACACGACGCACTAAGAAGAGCCTGAGAAAAGTTGCTTTCTCTTGACACATTGAAATCGGACGTGAGAATCGCCTCGCACTTATCTTGAGGGCCGCTGCCGCTGTGCTTCCTGATCGAACGCGAAGAATTACTGGCAGAAGTGCAAGACATCACCATGACGCTCCCCGAACACCCCATCGATACCCCGCCGCGCGCGCCCAGCCCTGTGCACAGATTCGGCACCCTTGCGGTCCACGCTGGAAGCCCGCACGATCCCGTAACTGGCGCTGTGATTGAGGCTGTGAGTGCAATGGGCGCGAGTCTTGAGAAACGCGGGAGCTAACATGGCAAGATCTCTCTTTCCACGACCTACGCGCAGACTGCGGTTGGCAAGCCCGTGGGCGAGTACGAGTACTCGCGCTCGTCGAACCCCAACCGGTACGCAGCCGGCCGCTCCACCAAAAAGTGTCCATAGTAAGCTAACACGCCCGTAGCGACAACTTCGAACGCGCAGTCGCAGCGCTCGAGCACGCCCGCTATGCGCTCGCTTTCAGCTCCGGCTCGGCCACCACAGCCAACATCCTGCAGTCGCTGGCTGCGGGCTCGCACGTCGTCTCCGTCTCCGATGTTTACGGCGGCACGCACCGCTACTTCACCAAGGTCGCGCTCACGCACGATGTCAAAGTGACCTTCAGCCCGTCGATCGAGGTCGACATCGAGGAGTTGATCCGCCCGAACACGAAGCTGATCTGGATTGAATCGCCCTCCAACCCCACCCTCACGCTCGTCGACATCCGCGCCGTCGCTTCCATCGCGCACCAGCACGGCATCATGGTTGTCGTCGACAATACCTTCATGAGCCCGTACGTGCAGAACCCGCTGGACCACGGCGCCGACATCGTCGTGCACAGCGTCACAAAGTACATCAACGGGCACTCGGACGTGGTCATGGGGGCCGCGGCGTTCAACTCGCCCGAGCTGTTCGACAAGCTGTCGTTCCTGCAGAACGCCATCGGCGCCGTGCCCAGCGCATTCGACTGCTGGCTCGCCCACCGCGGGCTCAAGACGCTGCACCTGCGCGCCCGCGAAGCGACCAAGAACGCGACCGGCGTTGCGACTGCGCTCGAAGCTAGTGCCCATGTCATCAGCGTCAACTATCCCGGTCTAGAGTCACATGCGCAGCGCGCGATTGCGAAGAAGCAGCACCGCGACGGCATGGGGGGCGGCATGCTGTCGTTCCGCATTCAGGGCGGGCACGAGGCGGCGGAGCGTTTCTGCCAGGCGACTAAGATCTTCACGCTTGCGGAGTCGCTGGGCGGTGTCGAGTCGCTGGTCGAGGTACCCAGTGCCATGACGCACGGCGGTATCCCCAAGGAGCAGCGTGAGGCGGCCGGTGTGTTCGACGACCTTGTCAGGATCAGCTGTGGTGTCGAGGACGAAGCAGATCTCGTCGCCGACGTCATGCAGGCACTCGAGAAAGCTGTCGTTGGGCCCAAGATCAAGAACGGTCTTCCCTAGACGATTAGCTGAAGGTTGAGGAAGAGGAGAACGAATTGGCAAAAAAGGGCGGTCTAATGAACATACCGCTCACGAACATGATACGGCGTTACTGATGGTTTTAGACGACAAACTCCTTTATATCCCAATCCCCACCGTGGGAAGCGTAGCTCTAAGGCGAGCTGATCTATAGATCCTAATTGCATTTGCTTTCCTCTTATCCTTCGTTCCCATCGTTCTTCGTAATTGCGGCTGCGCCAGTGGTTGGCAGTAGGTTCGGGGTAGCTGGGAAGCAGCCAAGTTGGTGTTGGAAACGTGGCGAGCACGAGATGCATGAAAGGATGGCGTGCTTGCGTGGCAGGTGCTGGATCAAGTCAGCGGTCATTCTCCCGGTGAAAAGCAGCTACCATTCGTGTTTAGCAGCTACCATTCGTGTTTCGCAAAGGCAAGGGCCAAGGTGCTGACAAGTTCCAAGACACCTCTTCGTCGTAACGCCTGTCAACATTTTGCCCAGCTTCTTACTCCCACGGGCTGTCGTCTGGGAGCCTCACATTTATCTGTATATCTTCCCTTGTGCCTCTCCTCTCGAGGATGTCCTTGATCTCAAAGAGAGTATGCCTCGGACTCGTCCAAGAACTGAATTTTCTGGAGTACGACAACTTTCGTGACGTGACGGACCATTGCCGGATCGCGGTACCGGAGGAAGCGTGCCGCATTCTTCGCAAAGGCGATCACAATACATTGAAGAGTTGGAAGGAGCTTGATCTCGTCTCGCATCTGGCTGCAGACATGCGTAATCGCCAGTGGTCTATCCTCAGATACAAGACTTATGCCTCGAATGGCAAGGTCGTATTCCGGAATTCTTGCGCAGCGAGATTCGTTACTGACGGTCAGAGCGTACCCTGAACAGACGTACGCAAAGATCTTGTTGCAAAGCTCTGCGGGGAGTCGAAGGAGCGGAGAGGACTGCTGGTTTTGCAGGGCGCTGATACGATGGTCAGTACGTGACTGGAGGTACTTAAGGCCATGTGTGAAAACTCACGTGGCTTCTTTCCAGGCTTTGATCTCCTTCGCGAGGCGTGGCGAAAGCTTTTGGACCTCCTTCTTATGGCGGCGCACTATGCCCTCGATCTCCCTCGCGTGCTCCTGCTGGAGACCTTCACGCACTCCCTTGTGGCGGTGCAGAATGGGCCGGAGCCTCTCATCAGTCGACTTCAGCTTGTGGTCGCTGAGTCGCAGTTTGGACTCGAAGAACTGCTGCCTATTATCCTGGTCATCCTCCGACAGCTCATCCTCGTCGTCGCAATACAGCTGACCGTGATAGGGCTGCGGCACAACGACCCCGGGCTGCGAATTTTTCTCCTGCGGCTGCGATACAAGGTGTGCGGATTGCGGTTCATCGATACCGGACTTTGGCTCAACCTGCTTGTGCTGCAGCCCAGCGTCCTTGGACTGCAGCTCATTAACGTCTCCCTCGATCTGCAGGTTTTCTTCCACAGTACCTCCCGAACATCTCGAAGCAGCACAGGTTTCAGCTAGTCTTGCTTATAAGAGCTGCTTCTGTGAAGAGAACGAGCACTATCCTGTCACAGCGCAATCAATGACCAGCTTTTAATCCTTCTTGTACACGTCTACCACGAGCTCCACACCTGTGCCTTCTTTACTCTGGCGATATTTCTTTGTTATATTAGCCAACGTCTCAGTAGCCTTGAGAATACTCGTCTCATGAATCCAGAAGCGAATGTGTTGCAGTCAAGCGAACTTACGCAATTTCACGATCATATCGAGTACTCTGCGTGATAAGGTGAAAGGTTTACCGCATCTATCCACTACGATCTCGACCTTCACGGCACGGAGCTTGGTAGCAGAGTTGTTATTGTGGGGAAGATGTATCGCAGTAGAAATGGGCAGTATCGCCGGGCAATGCTTAAAAGGTAGTGATCGCGTCTCGGCTCGCAGTTGCTCGCAGGTGTGGCTGATAGACATCAACGAAGGCCCCTCCAGGTCAGTACTTTGAGAGTCTGAGCTGTCGACACTAGTGCGCTCCGCAAAGTTGTCTTTCTTGCCATCTGAGGCGGTATGAGAAAGTAGTTAGCGAAAAGTGCAGCGAATATCTGGTTTCGTAGTTCTGCTGGAAGACGCAAGAGAGGAGAGGCCTGCTGATTTCGAAGGGCATTAGCAGGGTCGTCAGAAAAGAACAGGACCTGCTGTTACATAAGACTTACATAGCGTCCTTGCGTGCTTTCTTCTCTTGAGCATGCGCCTGTTGGAGGCTCTCGAGCTCTGCCTGGTGGCGAGAGGACATGGCATGCAGCTCGTCCTCCGTGACACTGCTGAATAGTGAGTCACATATAGTGGTAGATCAAGAGGAATGTACGGAGAATGTTCGTTAGTCATCATAGTGAGCTATGTATTGCCCTTTAGGGAGCTCTAGTGCTCTGTGGAAGAGAATATGGCGGGCGATAGCACTTTGACGTCATCAGAAACGAGGCATACAGTTCACTTTCACTCGGTGAGTTCAAGTATTTTCTCGATGTGCGAAGACAGTCCACATTCGACGTCAACTTCATAACGTAATCTGCATCAAACCTTCTCCTACAGTTTTTGGTCCTAGATATCCTTACCTTCTGTGGCTTGACTTGATCGAGTAGCGCAGCCTTCGATCTCCATACCACACTCTAAGCTTAGCCAATCTCAGTCGCTGAAGCCATACTTCAAGTCGACTGAATGCCCTTTCCAGTTCGCGTCGAAGACCTTCCTCATGATTTCCAGAGTGTCAATGGCCCTACGAGCGTTGTGCTTGCGGAATAAAAAACAGATGGACCGAAGGGCTCCTAGTTGTATAGAGCTCAGTCGCTTGACCAACTTGATTGTCCGTTCCGGAAGTGGCAGACGTTGCTGGTCGTCCCCGAACGTAATCTCCACCTTTATTGCGTGGTTTTTGAATCATTAGCTGCATGGATGAGATAGTCTGCAATAATCTCTGTTACCGGGCACTGTTGGAATGCTAGTGCCTCCATCTCTGCGCGTAGCTGGTGGTAGACGTAGGTAATTGACAAGAGCGAACTTGCAGTGCTCCCGATGGTCATGAATCCCATTCGCCCATGCGCATAAAAGGAGAGCTTTTCTAAAGATCTGACGACCAGAAAATAGTCTGAGAAGATGTAGTTGTGTATCTTGTCTCGCAGTTCTGCTGTTCTGCTGGGAGACGGAGAGGTGAGCTGCGTTGACTCATAAGGGCGCTAGCAGCATGTGTCAGTCATATCAAGTAACATGTGGTACTGTAAACCTACATTTCATCCCTGATAGGCATGAAAGTGTCGTGTTGACGCTGTTTTAGATCTCCAAATTCTTCGTTGTAACGCTGGTGCATGTTTTCAAGCTCTTGTGTCTGGCGCTACTTCAATTCTTCAAGCGCTGTGATCTGACGCTGGCGAGGATCTTTGAGCTCGACAAGGTGCTGACGCAACTTGATCTGCATTTGATCCTCGGTCGCAAAACTAACCGGATGATTGTCGTATCGTACGCACAATTTCCGGGTTACAGAAACCAGCCGCTCTTATCCTTCCGCTCCCAGCTCGAACAACTTACGAACCTAAAATCGCTCGGTCTTATAACAGCAGATGGGTATCTGTTTTCGATGAAGAGAAACAAGCCATCCAGGAATACACGCAGATGAGGAAGTGTCATCTGGTGTTCAAGAGTATACCATTGGAGGCGTGATTGACTCTGGCACTATTGTCTAGCTATTTGCAGCCGAAACTGGGAAGGCGGATGAATTTGGTCTGACTGATGAAGAGACCAGAACCGGGATGTACCATATGCCAAAAACTGGGCCAGGCATTTTGAGGCGCTGAAAAATTCGATTGGTTTGCGTTACATGTGCCTCGCCATAATACTTAGCTCGCCGTCAGCCGCGGGATCCTTAAGAGAAAGCAGATACTTATACACCGTCTCAGCCAAACAACATTGCAGACTCGGCCCTTTCCATCCTTCCGCCAAACTTCTCGTTAAATCTGTACGCATCAGGTATTGCTACTGCTATGTGTCGACCTGCCCTGCCGCCAGATTGTGCCATCACGATTTAGAGTTTTCCTGTGCGGCGCTTCATCGTAAGATCATTTCAAGTAGTTGATGCATCTCTTTGACAATTTCCGCCGCACTTTGGAACACCAAATCCAGCTTGGCTTCTGCACTAATGCCCAGTGTTGCTCGAATCGTGTCCGGAGGCGAGTTGACGAGGGAACTTGGATGAGGGCAATCTCCCTTCGCGTCTGTGATCAGTTTGACTGTGACTCGCTTCAAGCCCCGCAGTCTCCGGAAAGGGAAGCACAACCTCTGAAGACGAAGCTGAAGACTTGCCCCATCATCTTCCGGCATACAGCTGCGCTGCAGAACCAGAAGAGCGTACTGTACATCCCACATGCAGAGCGATAAGTACCGGATTGCGCCACATTGCGTGTCGGTTAAGGTATGCTCGAGCAGATACCGTGCTTGTGAAGAGCTTGGATCTATGTTCACCACCGACGAGCTCAGGGAAAGCAAGCAGTCTCTTGGTACAGCTGTCTACAGACGAGGTAGCGGCGTGATATCTGGGAAGAATTCTGGTTTGAAGTGTTGGTAATGAGTGTTATCGATCTTGTCGACAACACAGACCTCCATATCATCGTACCGACCGTCAAATGGTGTGGTGACGTGGATCCGTCCAGGAGCAGCGATAAGTCGGAATGTAATGTCGCGTAGTTCGGGTGGTAGGCGTAAGAGCGGTGATTCCCGCAGATTGCGACTGTACCTGGATCGTGATCAGTTGCTACATCTCCCCAGAGCGTTTCTTATGCTTACAGAGCAGAGAGTGCAGTCAGAATGACACTGCGGGATGTCCCCGCCGTTCTTACATGGCGAGCGGGACCAGGGACGATATTCGCTGCCTCAGCCGTTGCCGAGACCGGCATGGCGATT
This sequence comes from Didymella keratinophila, assembly GCA_011058865.1. Classification (NCBI taxonomy): domain Eukaryota; kingdom Fungi; phylum Ascomycota; class Dothideomycetes; order Pleosporales; family Didymellaceae; genus Didymella; species Didymella keratinophila. The sequence goes on along the minus strand of SWKW01000115.1, from coordinate 53,880 downwards.
AGTTGCGCTACGATATCAAGGAGTAACGAAGACTTTGTCGATTGTTGATGTGGTATAGAGCATGATCTAGACAATCTGGTGACGAGTCTTGCGTGCATCGACTGCGCCATGACGGCGCCTTTCACTTCGACAAGGTGGAAGAGAGCCTCAACTCATTGTGTCATACATCGTCTGCGGTACATCAGCAAACCAGGTTTGCTGCCCAGTTGCGAAAGTCGTATTCGTCGTGAAGTCAACGTCTGAATGGTAATGCTCTGGCAAGGGTCCAGTGATTGACACAGTCTTCGCTACCGCAGGAGCTTGGCCTTACCAGAAAGGCCCGACTCGATCAGCACATGGGACCAGAGCATTTCATCGCCCAGCATCAGGTACTTATCAGGAACGTGTCTACTTTCGCTTTTCTGAGCCTCCCAAAGGGACTTTGAGCTCTCATTGTTATGGCCGAGTCAAACGATTTGCGAGAGTGCCTAGTGGATGGCTGCGATCTCCCAAGAAGCCACATGCTGTAATTGGAAACGTTGACCGATGTGCAGAAAGTAGTTTGTGGAGAGGCGCCCAGACATAGGGCTGCACAGTGAACGTGCTCATAGGCAAGGCGCGTGCCGGATATTCCCGCCCAAGGTGTAAATAAGCCTTAGGTACGAAGTTGGGTCCAAGGGTCACGATGGGGATTTAGCTCGAGTAGCTATACCTTTGTACAACCCGAAGGGATGGTAGTGCTGAGCCACTCCACAAGCTCAACGGCTTTCTTTGTTGATTTGGGGTCTGACAATGCCCTAGGTAACCCCAACATGTGCAACTCTGCAAGCATCGCAAGAGCGACCAGACAAAGAAACATGACCCAAATACCACCGAACGACCGCGCAAGCGCAGTCGGACTGCCTTCCGCACACCTGCGATTGAGCATCGAGTCGAGTCGCCATGATGCAAACCACTGGCAAGGACTACTACGACATTCCGGACGATGAGCTACCATCAGCGAACTTCGCGGCCCGACCCACAAGCGAGATCAGCGAGCTTGGTCTACTCGACATCGACGGGCTGTGGACCCTCATGAGCTTCGCGTCCTCCTCATCTGATATTGCCGATAGCGAGAGCGAAATCGACAACGGTCCGACTCCCACAGCTTTTACCCCAGAGACACTCTTGATGCCTCAACCGAAGCTACCGCAAACGCCGCCTGATACGCCAGCTATCACAGTGACCTCGCCCTCTTGTAGGCAGTCGCTGTGTCAGCAATTAAGAGGCGTCAGTGATGTCGCATCCATGGTCAGGAAACCAAGCATGCGGCAAAAGATGGACACATCGCCGCCTGGCGCAACCTTCAAATCGGCAGACTATGCACCTCAGGTGCCAAGGAGAGCTATGAGCGCGAGACTGGAACAGAGAGATGCAGCAAGAGGAAGGCATTCGAGACACCTGTCTTCCGAGAGCGACTTGAAAGCTAGGAATGTGCCTGGTATGCCTCAGACGCTGTTGGAAGAAGAGAGACCAAACCCCCGTTTCTCATTCGAAAGAGGAAGCGACAGCTGGGACGAGGACGAACATGTCTTGTCTCAGGTCCAGACTTCCTTCTCTCGCAAGCCAAGAGTGCGAGAAACGATGGAAAAGAAACAATTGGCAAGGCTGAGAATGGACTTGGTGGAAGCAGAGCCTGACGAATTTGTCGACTCACCTCAATCGATGCTCGGCACGCCTATGGAGCTGTATCCCAGCCTTGATCCTCAGCGCCAACCTGGGCGCTTCAGGCCCATCAGTGCAATCAATGGAAGGCGAGGGACCTCGACACCAGTTTCACCAAAGACGCCCTCGCCCTTCAAGAAATCACGATCACCGTCAAACGACAGTTCCGCCGAAAACTTGGACCTCGAGGGCCTGTATCGGACAAGGGTTTACGTGCCTAGTCCGATCCAACTCGAAAAGCACCCAGCCCTGCTGCGAAAGGACTCCGTTGCCACCCTGGACCCTTTCGCGAGTGAGATCGATTCGATAGGGCGACGTCTGTCTGAATTGATGGCCCTGGAACAGGTAGTCGTGTACTTCGACGATATGGGTCTCAAAGAGGAAGCGTCAGATGTGTGTCTGGACAGGTATTGGCTCAACGGCCCGCAACAGGCGGTACGAGCAACGGATTTTGACGTGATGGAACTCGAACCCCCTCTGACCCCGCGGAGGCAGCAAAGCTGTGGCTCAAAGGATGCGCCCAGCGTGCTCTCCAGGTTCTCGTTCTCGTCAGCGTCGTCAAGCGCCTCCGTGCCACAAAGCACTCCTCAAAAGCGCCAGCTAATCAGATTAAGGAGGCTGTTGTCACCGGCACTACCCGGCTTGAAGAGCTCCGAGGAGTGACCAGCACACTGAGGGTTCGTGACACGCTCGAGCAGTGCGGTCTATGTTAGTGGAAATCGAATTTAACTTAATGGAAATTGAACTCGTAAGCCGTGTTTGAGATGAGTGCTCGGTGAAATCTCGCGCCAAACACAACACGACTCGCTGTTGGCCTAATGAGTAGTCTGTGATGCGACAAAGCGTTCAACGGAATGGAAAGAAAAAAGTGTGCCTCCAAAAGGTCATGATTGGCAGCACAAAGCCGTAACGGGGCGTCGCAGTCGATTCGGCCCTTGTGCGATCTGGAGACCCTTGTGGATGACGACCGTTCTGCCTTGCAACATCCGACAGAGGCGCGGACGCCGCGCAAAAGCAACACCAGGTAGACGAGGATGCGCTGCCACTGATGCAGAAAGTGACCGAATGGAAGAGGGTGCAGGAAACTTGTTGCCCTTTCACCGACTGCGGGCTCACGATAGGGTCGATCCTTGCCAAGCGAGCAAGGGTCGGCTCGCTCAGTTCCGGAAAGCAAATGCAGGGCAGCGAATGACATTCATCCACGTCTCGTTCAATCCAATCACACTTCAAACGGAAAGAAGTGATCATCGACTTGGGTTGCCCTCCTCAGCGATGTCTGGGCCTTTTGCGACCCGCTCAGCGCGTCCCGCACTTCGTCAGACGGTCCTCCGCTCGAGCCAGCGCATCAACGCCTGCCGCTATTTCGCGTGGCTGCTAAAAGCTGATTCTCCCCTTCAAGGCCCGCTTCTTCTCAATTGCACGCCTCACATTACTGACAGACCCTATTCGCCTTCGAAAGAAACGTTTTTGCGACAGCCATCTATTATATTGTAAGGGTTTCTGCGCAGATGAACGCCTCTCGACGTTTGCAGATCGCTAACATTTCGTAGTTTGCTTCATCCAGACTACCGTCTCCGCCATTATCAGCATTAACATGGCCAATGTCTTCATGAATAGTAGTAGCAATATCTACGGGATACCGGACCAGACGCAAATGGATTTCTGGCGCAACAACGCCCACCTCTCTGAGGAGCAGCGCCAGGCAGCTTGGTCGAATGGCACCCTGAACCCCAGCTTCGGCTTCGACTTCGACGCGCCAGCAGAACCATCGATGGTTCCAAGGACGATGCCCAACAGCATGTCGAACTTGACACAACTTCCTGTATGGACATCATCTTTGGTGGTCGCTCTCCCCATGTTCTAACCTCCAGCAGATGGACCGCACCCGGTCCGCTCCGGCTTCAAGACCTCGATCCACCACCATCCCAGAGACCAACGACCTCCAGCGCTCAGCGAGCGACTTCGGCGTCTGGGCTGCGACTTCCAGCGAACCAACTGGCGACTATGCTCTCTACTCGAGCTCGATGCAACCCCAGGTCAGTCTCCAGGCAATACCTGAGACTACGGTTGAGTACACTCCGAGTGACTACGTCAACACCTGTATCGGTGCCACATCACCTTCGGTGCCCTTTGACAACATGCAAGTGCAACTAACCCCCCAGTGGTCGTCAGACTACTCCACTTCGCCCAGCACACCTCAGACTGCGCTGATGACTCCTGTTACTCAATCTAGTAACGCCATGAGCCGTCAGAGCAGTCTGAACACCTCTTTCTTTGATGAGATTTCTTCGCGCGTTCCTTCTGATTTTCAGTACATGCCTATCCTCAACGAGGATAGTGCACTTTCCTTAACTGCTTCTTCATGTTTTGTGGGATCGCATAGCGATCCTAATTTCCTTTCCCTCACTGGTCCTGCGGCCAGTGAGACTGTCATGTTTCCTGCGTTTACTTCTGTTCCTGCTTCAAACGCAAGTGTGCACGCACTTGCTCCTTCCGGTCAACAACAGAACGAGTCGTACCTGGCGGAGGATATGTGGAGGTCGACATCACAGCAATCATCAGAGAGCAATGCGAGCAGCACACGCTCAACTTCCTCTCGTCAGTCTCGCCGTGAGCGCGAAATCAATGCCATGGCTGCATCGCGTCCGCTCGCCCCCAAGGCAAGCGACGAGACCGAGGCCAACGCTGCACCATCAAATGCTCAGATGGCGCGCGTTGTGACCTCAGACGGCTCCTCAAAGACCGTCGGCGTGATCAGCAAGACGCCATATGTGCGCCCTCAACACCCCAAGATTATGTGTCAGCACTGCGACATGCGCCCTGACGGGTTCCGTGGCACGCACGAGCTCGATCGCCACATTGCGCGATCCCACGCCCCTAAGCGCAAGGGCTTCATTTGCGTCGCGCCCGACTTCAACAAGGACTTCCTGCTCAACTGCAAACACTGCCGCGGCAAGAAGGTATATGGCGCCTACTACAACGCCGCTGCGCACCTGCGCCGCGCACACTTCCACCCACGTAAGCGCGGCCGCAAGGGCAAGAACGACGAGAAGCGCGGCGGCATCGGCGGCGGCGACCACCCGGCCATGGACTGGCTGCGCGAGCACTGGATCCGCGACGTCGAGGTCGATAACAACGGGCCCACGCCTGACAGCAGCCCCGACAGTGCGGGCGAGGCCGAGAGCGAGGCTGTTGCTGCAAATCAAGAGCCTACGTACGACATGGTCGACGTGAGCCAGCCGTATCCTGCGGGTCAGCAACAGCTGCCCCAGCAGATGCGGCAGCAGGTGCAGCAGCCGCCCAACATGATCCCGCTCGACTACGGTTTGAGCGATAGCATTCAGCCCGTTGACCCCGTGACGTACGAGACCTTCTCGTATACCCAGGTCAACGATTTCCAGTTCGATGCCTATAGCTTGGGTCCTTAGGTTCAACCCCGAGGTGCCTGCACAGCATGAACACTTCTTCTTTTCGTTCTCTTCATTCTTGCTTCATGTACATGACGACTTGTTGGTTTTGAGTTGGGTTTACACTGGATCTACACGGCGTTTGATGACTGAGACCACCAGCGTGGAGCTGTGGTAGGTCCGCATCGGAAGTAAATATGGGTCTGGGTTTGGGCGTTAGATATCGTCGGGTTGAGTAGCGTTGCGCATCGTCGCTATTGTTATTGCAGTATACATGAACAGTACTTCATAATCTGTGCAACGTGTAGTGACACGTGGACTAGACACGGCTCACAAGCGTCTAGCATCTGCCACCCGCCGGTGTGATCTCGTCCACTCAAGTACTCCAGAGCTTAACCTTGCATGGCAGGAGACAGCAGTTTGAAAGCATCAGATCCTTTGCTTGATGTGTTCTTACTGAGCTCCTGAGAAGCTATCACTTGTCATAGTTGCATGGTGAAGGCAGTAGAAGGGCACGCGGTTTCCAGACGTCATTCCAGAGACTCAGTGGCTCCACTCATCATGTCTATACAGCGAGACCGAGTCTTGAAGAGTTCAATATGAGTGTGTGATTGGTATCTAATGACGAAGAAGCAGTAAAGTGGACCAAGTACCTCCTCAATTCTTTCGCGAACAGTATACGCCGACCCGATGCGCTCGCCTAAACTCCTATACAATGCAATGCTCCGTAACGTGGCCCTTCAACGCATACCCTGCACTCGACCACCCTAATCATCTGCATCCTCAGTGCCATTCAGCTCGTTCAGCTGTTTCTTTTTAATATGCAGATCCTGCTGCTGCCTCTCGATGGTCTTGTTAAGACGGTTCCTAAAGAGCGGATTGTTTTGCTTCTCGCGCGATTCGATGCTCTGTTGCACCGCCTTCTCTAGCTCGGCGATTTCTGTCTCCAAGACCTCCCTCCTCTGCTGCTCAGCTGCAGCCGCCTCGTCGATGTCGGAATCGTCATCATCATCGTCGTCGTCGTCATCGTCATCTTCTGCTGACGTCGCGGCGGCGGGTGTGGCGGGTGCGGTCTCGGGCTCGACGACGATGTTGCCGTTCTGTGCCAGGGCATGCATGGCTGCGTCGTGTGCGGTGACGGGCGTCTGGCCTTCGACGGCGTCGCTGCCGCCGAACAGAGCTGCGAGTTCGTCGCCGTTGCCTTGGATCTCGACGTTGTCGTCGTCCATGAATCCGGCAGCCAGCATCTCTTCCAGATCGGCGGCGTCGACTTCTTCGACAGGTGTCTCTGCGGGCGCATTCATCATCTCTTCGTCCTCATCGTCTTCTGAGCCGGATTCCTCTTCTGAAGACTCTGCGCCCTCCTCAACCAGTTCGTACTTTGTGTTCTCAGCCATGTCGTCAGCCTCGAGGAGTGCGTTCATCTCGGCCTCGGCTCGCTCGACATCGAGGTAGGACTTCCGCGGTCTGAAGCGACGCTTGCGGACCCAGCGCATGGGCGGAGTCAAGCCGTGGGGGTAGCGATGTGAGTTTTCCTCGACATAGCTCGGTCGTGGATACTTCTTCGCCTCGTCTTCGCTCTGGACTCTACCCAAAACGAGGAGCATTTGGCAGACATCAGCAGTCTTGACCCAATCCTTCTTGTTCCAGCTCTTCATCGACTCAATGATGTTGGGCAGCTCAACCATCGAGGCAGCGTAGTGGCGCCCTTGTATAGTGACCATAGCTCTCCTGCCTTCCTTGTCGAAGAACCTGAAGTATACGCCTGGTCCTCCTTGCATAGCACTCCGCCCAATGGTCTTCTCTTCGATGGACTTGCGCAAGAGGTCGCAGTCAGGCCCTGGCAGCATGCGCAACACGAACTGGCTCTCGATCGCAGGGTCGGGTTCTGCTTCATCGGCTTCACTGTCGTAGCCAACACCCAGCGGTCTGACAGGAGGCCGCCCCGCACCCTTGACCTTGAGTAGTGTCGTACCGCGAGATGGGGCGGGCGCGCCGGAGGACGATGACTTGGGTTTTATGGATAGTTTGAGGGACGCCGTGCGGTTTGGGGGAAACTGAGGCGGCGCTCGTTGCACTGGCACGGTAGGCTCGTCCATGTCCTCATCGTCGCTCTCGTCCACTCTTTCCAGACTCTTCAGGGTTGGCTTCGGCTTGCGCTTGGCCGTGGGCGTCTCTCCATCTTCGCCGTCCTCGCGCGCCCGCTTCTTCGGTCCCGGCTTGCCTGGGGGAATCGCATTGCCGTCCGCGTCGATCTTGGGCTTCTTGGTGTACTTGCGCTTCTGCTTGGGCGCATCGGCGGCTGCGTCGCCTTCGGCGGCCGGCGCCGCAGGAGCTGCAGGCTTGAACTTGAGCTTGAAACCGCCGGTCTTTGCAGGGGCTGGCGCCGGCGCTGCGTCTCCATTTGCTGGCGGCGCGGGTGGTGCTGGCGCAGGCGCGTCGCTGGGGGCTGCGCTGGTGTTCTTGAGCTTGATCTTCATTGTGGCGACGTCGAGGGAGTGCGAGAGCCAGGCATGGGCGACGGACAGTGGGCGCGGCTGCGCACTACGACAGTAGTCTGGTACTTCTTGTATAAGGCGTGAGTCGCGGGTGACTGACGCCTGCAGCCGTGGGAACGAGTGCGGAGGTGAGGCTTGGCAAGTCCGCGCGATGTGAAAGTCCAAGCTCCGCAAGCAAAGCAACCGCTACCTACTGCTGTCGCAACGGCTACCACTACTCTTACCGTTTACCCCGACGATGCGCTGGCTGCCTCCCCGGTAACCGCAGACACACACTGGACCTCTGCACTCACACAAACCACGCGATCGCGCCAGCATGTCCCAGAACGACCTGTTTCTCAGCCTCCTGCGGCCCGCAGTCCTCCACATCCTGCGCGCGACCGGCTTCCACTACGGCAAGCCCTCCGCCGTCGATACCGTTGTCGATCTCACCGCGCGCTATCTGACGCTGCTCGCTGAGCGCACCGCGTACAACGCCTACTCGAACCACAACGACCTGTCCCCGGATGTTTCCGACGTGCGCATGGCCATGCAGGACTGCGGGCTGCTCGTGCCGACCATGACAGCCGGCGAGGAGCTGTGGAAGGAGTACCTGCGCAAGCCGCTGGAAGACTACAACGGCGAATCTGGCGCACGGGAGATGGAAGAGCGCAGGCGCGACGCTGAAGACACGGCAGACGTCACGGAGTTCATCGAGTGGGTGCAAGGCGAGCAGAACAAGGAGATCCGGCGAATAGCAGGCACATACAAGCCGGTCGCTACGAATCCCACGGAGCAGCTGGATCAGCTGGAGATGGAGGACTACCTGAACAGTATGTCCCCCAAACTGATATACCTGGTACATCACTGATCGACAATGCAGCGCTCATGAAGAAACACAGCAAGACTGGCGTCGAGTCTCGTTTCCAGGGCACAGTCCTCGGCATACCATCAGAGATCAAGCCTGTGAAGATCGAAGGAGGCGGCCCAGACTCCATCGAGGAATGGAATCGCAGGACTCGGGAAAAGGCGCTCAAAGCGGCAGAGTCGAAAGCAGAGAGCAACGGCACACCGGCGATATCTCGACAGCAATCGGAAGACGTGGTAATGGAGACGGAGTAAATACCCGACATTGGATCATCACAGCATAGCGAGGGCGTTAAGGACATTCATCAACTTCGAGGACATCTCATCAACTTCAAGGGTACGTTTGTACCCAGCGCATCAGCGTACTCTAGCAAATGGAAAAGTTTGGCTATCTCCTCGACCAACTGCATGTCCAAGATTACGCGAATCGAGCGGCTAACGAGCCGCAGGCGCTAGAACGCGTCGTGGGGTGCGATATGAATGACGCGCCCCGCCTACGTCATTGCATTCACCACCACCGATTTCGCACAAAACAACCACCTAAGCCATTGAACCTGAACACTAGACCGACACATTTACCCTTGCATCCCATACACGATACTGTGTCATCACCGCGCAGTCACCAAAAACCCATCACCACGAACACCACCACCACACCAACAATGTCCGCCCTCTCACCAACCGGCCCCTCCCAACCAACCCAAGACCAGGCCTACGAAACGCCCGGCAACCCTGCATCCGCCAACCCCGCCGAGAAGAGCGCACAAGGCTTCAACGCCTCAGACAACTCGGCCTCAGTCGACCAGAGGATCCCGCAGAAGCAGGCCTCCGACGCTGCCGGGCACCACAACGCCAAGTTCGAAGAGGGCGCGGGCGTGCACGGCGCGCCTGCGGGCGAAGAAGCGAAGGGGCTAGGCCACGAGGATGTAGGGCGGCACAAGGAGCTGGATGGGCAGCAGATGGCGGCTCCTGGCGAGGGAAGGGTGGCGGATGCAGTTGCCAAGGGCGGAGAGGGGATGGGTGGTGGAGGCTCGGAGCCGAGTTTTACGAGTGATTTGGACAGGTGAGTCTATTCTGTATACTGAGAGGAAGAGAGCGGTGGTGTTTCGTTGGCAGCTGCGTGCTATGACATGAGATGAGAATGAGCGATGCTGACGTCGAGTAGGAAGAAGGCTGAGCAGGCGGAGGCTAGAGGGGCGATTAAGGCTGAGAGGGCCGGTAACACAGCTGCTGGTGGTGCTGCGGGACAGACTGGTGGACCTGCGAACCCTGTGGATCAGGGCGGCTACCCCAATGGCGGTCCATTGAGCCAGTAGACGTATCTGGGGGAGGCGAGGCCACAAAGGCTGTGAGGTCAAGCGTTGGATCTCAAGAACTTCATAAGAAACATGAACGAACATGATGGGGAAAGGACATGTGCTGCAAATCTTGCAATAATTGAAATGCTCGGGATCCAGATTGTCAGCGATCCACATGAACGCCATCTAGAGGGCATGTCTCGAGTCTCTGTATCACTAAGCCTCTTCAGCGATCCTAGTTAACGCCCATCTCAGGTTCCGGCTCTGATGATCCTTTTACCTTCGCTTATAGACAAGTTAGGTGAGAAGTGAGGGCAAGTAGTCTTACGTGCCGACTCCCTCTTTCCTGTCCAGGTGTATTTCTGCCCTGTCAAACAGACTCTTCAACACCACACTCCACACGCACTCACCAGACCACATCACCAAAGATCCATGATGACGTGAGTCTGCCTACAGCACATTGCATTCATCTCTGACCTCTCCTAGCACTCACCCGGCGCAGGACCTGCCTGCCCTCCCGTTCCTCCGCCTGCCGCCTGAGATACGCAATCGAGTCTACTTCTTCCTCTTCAGCAACCTCTGACTGATGATCGACCCATTTCTCAGCTGTGGCCACATGATCTACGCATGCTATGTGGCAGGAAATACACAGCCAGGCTCATTCTTCTAGCTCATGAGGACCACCAACGGTGTCGCACTTGCCCGCACCTGTCGCCAAATCCACAGTGAGACTCACCTGCTGTTATTCAAATGCGCGGAGTACTCCACCTTACGATCGTCGAATGATTCAGAATTCGCAACGTGGATCGGCTTGTTGGATCAGACTATGCAATCTGTTGTCTGGGGCACCTTGGACGAGGAACAGAAAGCAATCGTGCTTGAGGCTGGACTGTACGAGCATGTAGCGTCCGATGCAGCAGAATAAACGTGAGGTGCACTGGCAGCACCTATGCCGCAAAGAAGGATTCAGATCTGCGCGGCGAAGTCCCTCTATTTCGAAAGCCAGACCAGGACCTACGATGGACTGTAACGTAAACACGAGCCAGGTCACGCCTATTGCGAAGTCGAGGTGAAGGCGAATTTAGTCACCTGCAATTTTACAAACTTCTCATCCTGCGTGTCCATATATCTATCCATCCTCCACCCCCAACTGTCCGGCTCCAGTCACGATGAAAATCAACAAGACATCGTACGTCTCTTCCGCTTGGATATGTTCCACTCATTGCTGACGGTATACTCAGTGCCAGCAGCGCGTCACAACAGTCCACACCACCTCTCCTCCATCTCCCTCCCGAGCTGCGCGATAAGATCTACGCCTACGTCTTCAGCGGGTACCGCATCAGGGTGTTTTCGTACCGGGGTGGCAAGTTCCATTATGTCACTCTCCCCGACAGCGAGCTCCGATCTCATACGTCCGTACGAAAAGACTTCAAGCAGCTCATCGCCCTCACACGAGCTTGCCGTCTGTTGTATTAGGAGAGCCGGGTGCCGCCATTCAAGTACGGCACACACAGGATCGAGCTCGTACTGAACTTCACTTTCTGGATGGTACGACTTGACAAGGAGCTACAAGATGCCGTGTGGGGAGCGTTGAATCACTCGCAGCGTTTGTACGTGCAGGAGGTACGAGAAGAGCGTGGATGGTGATGGAGATGGTGTAGTGAGCAATTTGGGGTGGCAGTGGCATCGCTATCTCTTTGTAGACTACAAGACAAGGGGAGCGTTGCTCATTAGCCGTACCGAAATACGGCGAGGCAGAGGGAGCCTTGCTCATTTGTAACGATTCATATACAATTCATATCTGCAGCCGCCTCAAGGCTTTTTGGGCTGCAAGACGCTCGCAGAGTACTCTTGACTACCTCCCTCACTCAAAGCAGCAAACATCCACAATAAGATCACTCTTTTAGTCTGTGTCAACATCGACATCGCCCTACTCGCACCTGTCGCCAACTGTACGAGAAAACGCGTCTCTTGCCACTTGTGCACAACGCGCAAGTCTGGCACAAGAAGAAGGTCTTCGTGCGATGGTTCGCATCACTGGACCAGCCTATGCAAGAGACAGTTTGGAAAGCTTTGTCTGATATGCAGCAAGCTACTGTGGTGCGCGCAAAAGATTATGTGCGGTGATTTGTATTCTTGGAGCAGTCAGCGCGAGACGAGGTGTGGAATGCGTTGGACGATGCGCAGAGGGCGGCTGTAATGAATACGAAAGAGTATAGGAACATGTTGGCGGTTGAGAGCTACAATGATCGGGTTGGGGGCTACGGAAATGTGGAGCACACCGGTAGCTCGTGCTTCTGATATGTTCGACTACTGAACGAGAGCATCTACCACATACCAAGAAGCTGCAGAAAGTTATGGCTACCAAATCCACCCGTCTTCCATACATCTCGGCACCCTACCTTCTTCGTCGCCCTTCTTTGACCCGGCGTCAAAGCATCCCAAACCGTCAAGCGAACATCTTCGTCCACTTGCTCAAGCCATTGCGCGAACCACCCTGGCCTGCCAAGGTGTACGATATGGTGACCGTCGAGCACGTAAGCATAGACCTTGTTGCGCAGTTCGGCTGGAAGACGGAGTGGCGAAAGCTTTTGGTTACGTTGGAAGCTACGCAACGTCAGTTTAAATATTGACTATCTTTTGCAGCACTGCTCGAAAGGCATGAGACTCGCCTCTTCTATGCCTCCCTGGAGAGATTCGTAACCGTATCTACGTCCTTGCAGTCGGAGGCTTCACCGTACAACCAAGTATCGTTGACGAGGATGGCATGCGCTTTACCTACACGCCGTCACTTCCACCTTCCAGCTTCGCTGTCCTGTCCTCGCGCCTACGGGTCGCAGCACTAAATCAGACCTGTCGCCAACTACGCCGTGAGACACATGGTATGCACTTCGGACTTAACAACTTTCAAGGCGACGCTGTCGCGCTCGTGTCTTTTCTGGACAGATACGGAAGATAAGGGACAGTGGACCAGACTCGACATATCCGTGCGTCTGTACAGTCGGTTTTTCTCAATTTTCGGTTGTTCGCCAGGCTGGCTAGATTGGAGGCCTTAGAGAAGATACATGTATCTCTGTCCGTTGGAAGGCCACTCGGGGGGAAATGGCTGAAAACCTCCAGAGATTGAACTGAGGAAGATTCCTGCCGAGATTACCGAAGAGAAGATTGGACAAAGGGTTCAGTTATTGAACATAAGATAAGTGGGAGATATGCAGAGACGGAACTGAGACTAAGCAAAAAGCAAGACCGTCAACGAAGTGAAAGTGAATACCCCCTAGCGCCATTTCACTCGTACTATACCTTCTCCTCTTCATTCCATCCACCGCTCTTGCACTTGTCAACCCACTCGTGTTTCTACCCAAAATGTATTCCAACACCATGTAAGCCCTCGCATAAAGCTCTCTAGGTCCGGATCTGATCGAAATTCACAGTACCGCTCGCAACCAGCAGCAGTCACCTCTACTCTGCCTTCCGCCTGAACTGCGCAACAAGATCTACGCCCTCGCCGATGATAGCCGGAAAATACACGTAACCTCCTACGGCAGCCACTGCGCTCTCGTATACAGCTGCAGAGTCCCCAATCCTACCGGTTTCAGCATCCCACTCTATTCAGTACAATCGCCCCGGCACTTCGTAGCACTGCCGCAAGTCTGCCGGCAGCTGCACCACGAGACCGCGTCCCTTCACTTCGCGCTGAACGCATGGTGCGGTTCGGATCGCGACCTGCTTTGCTTTTTCGAAAGGTGCAAACCTCGCAGACAGTTCGGCCAGTCACTCAGTATCAGCGTTATGCGACGCGGACGCGACGTCTTGGATGCGGAGGTCTTGAACATGCTGCAGCTGCTTCCGTAGCTTCCGCAGCGCAAGAGCGTTGTCATTCGCACATCGCCAGCGACGATGCAGTATTTTATCGAGGTGCGACGGCTCTGCGGTGACGAGATCTTCGTTCAGTGCGTGTCCAAAGACTTCGACCGAGTGGAACTTGCGTAGAGGAAGTGAGACTCAAGGATGGACAAAAGTGCAGTGCACTGATTGAATGTACAGCGTACAAAGGAGACGGGTATACTCGCGCTGCATGCGCCGCAGGCTATGCTATCCAAGCAACAACGCTGGAATGCAAATAGAGACAGGAACAAGTACTTGATGCCTTCCGAACCAAGAAACAATCCAAAAGCCCAATCCCAAACCAGATCATAGATTCCAAACGCCGTCATAATGCGTAAGCTTTTCCCTAGCCCGCGACAAGTCCAAAATGCCGCTCGCAAAACGATGCATGGCAAACGATGCGTGAGAGGAAAAGTGTAAGGTATCCGAACACCAGCCCCCTCTCTCCGGCTTCTACTCACTCTCGAGCAGCTGTCGTATCTTTTCATAGAAACTCGCCGGATACTGCCTGATCTCTTCATCCGTGGGGACCGGCTTGTTTTGATCCCTAAACCGATCTGCCACTCTTTGGATGATCTGCCCCAGCAATTCCTGCGGGATCCTCAGATCATCGCCTGCATCCGGATACAAAAAGACATCTCTCTCGTCCAGAAGCTGCTGGACAGTAGGTCTGCGCTTGGGATCGCGGTTCAAACATCTCTTGAGCGTGGCCTTCAGGCCAGGCGGGACGCGGACATCGCCGACGCCCAGATCGGGAAAAGCGATGGCGTGGTTGCGGTTGACGATGGCGAGGACGCGGGCCATCTGATTCGCAATGTGCGCAAACGGCGGCCGTCCATACACCATCTGATACAGAATACACCCGAGACTCCATACATCACTCGGCTTGCCGAGCGCCATGTCCTTGCTTCCCTGGCCATTGCTCAGCTGCCCCTGGGCGCCACCAGCGCTGTCCTCGAGACTCTCGGGGGACATGTAGTTTGGGGTTCCGATGTGGGAGTCGCGGTGGACGTTGACGGTGTTGTCTGTGTCGATTGCGTTTGCGATGCCGAAGTCAATGAGCTTGAGGCGGCCGGAGACGAGGAGGAAATTAGCGGGTTTGAGGTCCGAGTGCACGATGTCGTGGGCGTGGACGGCGCCGACGCATTCCAGCATTTCTTTCCAGTAGAAGCGCGTGAAGGAGAGGTCGAGGTTGCCGGGCTCCGAGGCGTCCGTGGGGTCGAGTTTCATCCGAATTATGCGAGCGAGGTCGGACTCGCCGATTTCCATGAGCTGGAATGGAGTTAGTGATGCGGGTTTGGTTGGACAGAGATGATACATACGACGCTGAGGATTTGCCGCTGCTCGTCGACTTCCCAGTCGTACAGGCGGACGACTCGCTCGACGTTCTTGAGCTTCTGGAGGAGGTCAATCTCGCCTTTGTAGCCGCGGACAGCTGCCTCGTCGGCGTCTTCAAGCTTGACGCGCTTCAGTGCTAATAGCTTGAAGTTCTCTGCCATAACACGATACACGGCCGAGCTGCCTCCCCTTCCTATCCGGTCCATTTGCGAGTAGTGCTTCCCGTTGACTGACAGCGTGCTCCGCTTCTTGCGCTCTCTTTGTTTGGTTGTTGTAGCTGCACCTGCGGCAGCAGTTGCAGCCTCGAGAACAGACATCTTCGGTGGCGGCGGCGGTGCGGGTCTCCGTGGTGTGTTTGCATCCCGGGACTGTAAGGGCGCTGGCTTTTCTTGCTCTTGTTGCGGAGCAGGCGACTGGTGTCTCTGAAGCGGTGATTGCTGTCGCTGAGTCGGTCGTGCATCCCTCTCGTCCCTGACCTTCATCACAGAGTCGGTCATCTTGAGGACCGAGTCAGGCACATTGGGGTGCTCTTCCTTTACTCTCACTACAGATGCGGGCAAATTCTCCTGATCCTGGGATGAAGGGTGGTCTTCTTCGCTTTGGGGGGTCCTTCGAAATCGGCGCATGGGTGCGCCTCGCAGTGGTACTCGTTTGATGCGCAGACTTGGTGCAGGCGTAACGGAATCGTGCTGCGCCCTCTCGGGTGTATTCGATGCCGACCCATTGCGCGAGATCTTCAGTTTTGGCTTCCTCCTCTCTGGCGACATGGCGTCGTCATTCTGTGCGAGCAGCGCTGTTGTGAGGGCGCTTAGCTTCATGGGCTGCGGGATCTCGTCGTCTGAGCTGTCGCCAATGTCGATGTTCTGCATCATGGGCGCGTTCGCCGAGAAGCCCTGCGACTCGCCCAACACGGACATGGGCGAGTCTCTGCGCACGCGGGTCGACGTCTGCACGCGTATGCGTCCATACGAGCCCATGGGCGTAGGGGACGCGGTAGCCATTGCGGAGCGGTGAGAGATGCGCGTCGCTATATAGAAGTCGGAGAGGCTATCTGGCTAGCGAATGTTGCTGTAGAGTTAGTTGCGCACACATAAGGCCCGGAAGGGAGGCGGCTGTTCGCTGTAGGGATGCTTGCTGTGGTCGAGTTGTGAGGTTGGCGTGCGCAACGGATGTGGAGTTCGTGTCGTGGTTGCCCAGCAACAGCAGCGTAAACACGCATAGTCTGGACCTCTGCGCAATTATGTCATGTCCTTGTCTTTGGTCAGAATCGACGGTCGAGTTGCAAGTTGGATTTTCTCTTTCGTCTTCGTCTAGTAAATTGTGGGGTGACTACAGCACCTGTCGACCAACGTGATATACAACAACCAAAACAACCTCCAACATGGTCTATGCGAATGCGCCGCCATTTCCCTTGTGACCCCTCAACGCCTGCTATGCAATTCATTCAGAGTTTTGATGATACAGTCGACGACTCCTCCAGCACGATGGCGATCACAGCAGCAATGTCATCCGGCTTGCCGCCATGCCAGTTCTCGCCGGGGTAGTATTTCTGCACTTCTTTGGCGAACGGCCCATCGCGCCGGGTATTGAGCCCAGTGTCCTTGGCTTCTTTTGCGATAGCAGTAGCCACAATGGCCTGCAGAGACTTGCTATCAGCCCTGCGTCCTGTGCCAGCTTGCACCAGCTTCGCCAGATCGTGTCCAACTTCGATCGCGCCGTCCTTGTCCACCCAGGCGCCCGACGCCACCATCTGCTTGCTGACTATGCCGAGCGCATCCTGCGGGCTGAGATTGTCCCACACACCGTCGGTCGCGAAGACGAGGACGTCACCATGACGGACCTTGTGATGGGTGACACTCGATTCCTTGGGCAAATCGGACAGAGTCGAGGGTCCACCAAAGACAGCCATCTGCACAAGCATGCGGTGTGGAGTTTTCGAGAGCTGATAGGGGGTGTTGAAGGCGTGCGTCTGGGGTTGCGTGAAGTGTCGCACCGCATTGAGTCCCAGATGCATGAAGCCCGAATCGCCCAAGTTGGCGACCTCGACGTTGCCATCCGGCTCGGCGACGGCCAAACAGGCAGTGCTGCCGCCACCCTCAATGCTGTCGTCCTCGGTGACCTCGTCATACGCTACCTGCAGCAGCTCCTTGGGATGCAGTGACGTTGTGTTGAAGCCGTGTGGAAATGAGCGGGCCGCGCATGTCATGTATTCGCACAGGCCGTGGGAGAAGTCGGCCGGGTCCAGTCCCGACTCGACCCATCCCCCCACGCCGTCTGCTACACCGAACGTGGTAGTCTTGGTGTCGCCGACCTGGCTGAAGAAGAGGGCATCCTGTCCGCTTCGTAATCGCTTCCGCTTATCTACGCTCTCTTTGCACTCTCTCCAGTCCTCGTGGCGCTTGGTGGGGTCGTGCAGGGGGTTTGTGAACAGGTTCTGCTGAGCATTGAAGCGGTCCTGCTTGGCTGAGTAGGACGCGGCGACGTGGTAGGAGAATTGTGGCGCGCTGCTCGAGAGGTGGGAGGTGGAGCTGAAGGACCGCAGGCCTGCTGGGTTCGGCGTGGTGTCTTTATGCAATGAACATGTCGGCAGGGCGTAGGGAGACTGCGCGCGCTGTGTGTGGAGGTGTGCTGTGCGTGTCGAGTGTGCAGGCGCGACTAATGTGGTCGCGGAGAGGGCGAAGAGGAGCAGGCCAGATGCTGCGCGACGCGAGGGCAGTCGGGCAACGTTGGCGGCGCTGGTGATGGCATACGACATGGCCGCGGCCCAGGCCTTCGATCGGGTCAGTGGGTGTTGGGAGGATTGTACGGTAGGGATTGATATGAGGACCTGCGCATACTGGCGGCGCAAATGTCCAAGGGCGACGGTACGAACAAACTTCTGGGCTAGGACGCGCCGATCCGGCTAGCAGAGGCGGAGGACTTACAATGATAACGTTCATAGAGGTTGTTGAAGTAACGAAGCAACGCGATTCCTCTTGATCTCTCAAGACAGATTCAGGCAATTGCAGACATGAGCACGAGATCTGTCCTTGACTGCCTCCTGCTTGCCGCGACTACTGCAGCACTGCAACGCGTTCCAGGCGTGCATCATAGCCGGCGCTAGCAGCCCTACCGTGGGGAACTTTCTTTCGCGCATCCAGGTAGAGCTTCACATGCCTTCCACTAATTGTATTGCAACATGAGCATGCACCCGGCGCGGCAGGCCTATGTCGAGGAGGAGAATGGCGGCGACTCCATGGAGGGCATCGACTATGCCAGCGTGCGTACGTTCACTATGTTGCGACGCCCCAAAGCTTCACAGCTAACATGCACAGCACTCGACCGCAACCATGCCATGCCCGGCGCCGGAGGGAGCAACCCCATGGCCTCGGACCTGCTCGCGGAGTTTGAGCGAAAGAAGCGCGCCGCCAACCTGATCGTGCCCACCGCCGACCGCGACGTCAAGCTGCGACTGCGCGCCCTGAAGGAGCCCATCACACTGTTCGGCGAGGGTCCCGCCGACAGACGCGACCGCCTGCGCGCACTGCTGGCGGAGGCAGCCGAGGCAGGAGGCGAAGATGCGGAGGACATCGTCATGGAAGAGGCAGAGGCGCCTGGCGACGAGCAGGAGGAGTTCTACACACAGGGCACACAGTTGCTGCTGGACGCCCGCCGAGACATGGCGCGATACTCGCTCCCTCGAGCCAAGCAGCGCATCGCGTACCAGCGCCAGGAAGCCGCGATACCGCTCAAAGCCCACGTCGAGCACCGCAACAAGATCAAGGACAGGCTCAAGGGCTTCGAGCTGTACGGGTCGCAGACCGCAGACCGCCCTGTCAGCATCGTGCGCGCCTCGCCGAACGGCCAGTACGTTGCATACGGCACATGGGGCGGAAAGGTTGCGCTGCTCGAGATCCCGAGCTTGGAGCAGAAGAAGGCATACCGAGGAGGACACACGGAGCGCACGACCGGCATAGACTGGGTACCTGGCGCGACACTGTCCGGCAGCACCATATCATCTGGCAGCGTGAACTTCGCCTCAGGCGGAGCAGGAGGAAAGGTGCAGCTGTGGTCACTAGACGACGACAAGCCGCTGCGGACACTAGAAGGCCACACCGATCGCGTCTGCCGCCTGGCATTTCACCCGTCAGGACGATACCTCGCATCAGCATCAGACGACTCCACGTGGCGCCTCTGGAACGTGGAAACAGGACAAGAGTTGCTTCTCCAAGAAGGGCACTCCAAGGAGGTGTACACGGTCAGCTTCAACCAGGACGGATCCCTAGTTGCAAGCGCCGGTCTGGACAGCATTGGTCGCGTGTGGGATGTGCGCACAGGGCGCGTCATCTACATGCTGGAAAGTCACATCAAGCCCATCTACGGGTTAGACTGGGGTGCTGACGGCCACCGCCTGCTCTCAGGCTCAGGCGACGGATTCATGAAGTGCTGGGATGTGCGCGCCATGCGGGAAACGAACTCCATCGCCGCGAACACAGGAGGTGTCACCGATCTGCGATGGTACCAAGGGACTGATGGCCCTGCGAGCGGTGTGCCGCTTCAACAAAACGAGGAGGGTGACCTCATCCCCAAGAAGGCGTCGACGTTCGTCGTGTCTTCGGGTTTCGACAAGAACGTCCAGATCTTCTCCGCGGACGACTGGGCACACTGCAAGACATTGCAAGGTCACTCGGGGCCAGTCTTCAGCGCTGATGTGACGAGCGACGCTGCGTGGATCGTCAGTGGAGGCAAGGATCGAACCGTCAAGCTGTGGTCTCGGGATGACAACGAGGGCATATGAGACAGCATCATTGAAAGACGTTTCGAACCGCATCCCGCTGCACCAAGCTCCTCACCCGCACCGCGCCATCGGTAGAGAGGGATCTCAGAGGAATCACCCTCTGCAAAGGAAGCAAGGTAAGGCCACTCTCCACACCGCTAGACTTGACGTTGAACGCACACTTCCATAGCCATATCTCATAAGCGCATCCCTCGCGCACTCTCAATCAAGCGCAACGCATCTCCGTCCTACATGCAGAGCCCACGTGCGCAGCTCCCTCAGACCACTCCTTGCACGCCGTCGCACCAAACGGTCCCACGCAATGCATCTCGCTCCATCCCGTAGCATGTCGCGGGAGTCTCACGCAAGGGAGCAATACAGATCCATCTACGTGCAGGTCTCAAACACTACTGATTGCGCATGTCGGCATCCACTGACCGGATCGCGAAAGTGCGGTGAGCCAATTCCTGATCGAAACTACAACTCTGTAATCTCAAAACAGTCACGATGATCGCGACAATGCTCGATACAGTTATACCTCCCCCTTCTTCCAGCCTCCCGTCCTGAAACATCTACACCGCAATACTGGCAATAGGTACTTGGAAAGGGAAAGATAGACGATCAAAACGCGTCGCGTGAAGAAGGGCCCAAAGACAAGCAATTGGAATGCGAAGCGCTTCCGTGATGTGGGTAGGGAGGTCCACTTCGCGATAGCCTTGCGCATCGTGACTTTTGCACGAGTCGCTCACCCTTTGAAAATCGAATCTCGAACGCTTGGTTCAGTTGATGAATTTCAGAATAAAATGCACGATAGCTCCACGATAGATTGTAGGGCTGCCATCTCGCCGTCATCGGCCGACGTCAGCCCAGCTTGTCTGAGCTTCAGTGCTCGAGCTTTAGCCGTTGAACTGAATTGAACGGCGGAAATCATCGCACAGATGCATTCACGGACGTTGTAATCTCATTTCATATTGCAAATCCTCCGGTCCCAAATTTGCACCTTTGGACAGTTTTCTGCCTACAAGCCTGTCCTTGCACACATCATCTACGGAGCGCAGGGGGCCTCAGCCCTACGACTCAGAACGTGACTCACACCATCACCAACACCGCGCGTTGTTTACATCACAGACGTCAACAACGCCGGCTGCTGAGCCGAGCAGCGCGCACTATCCTTCCTATCCCGAAATGCCATGCGCGACCCGAAAATCCAGATTTCCAGAAGCTGTGGACACCATTGGTGGAGCAGCGCAGTCCTGCATGGCGGGAGCGGGAAGTGGGTTCTTACACCGCTGCAGCCTCACTTTCTTCCTGCATTCATGACGGACAAATGAGCATTGCGGAAACGCGCCGCATTCCAAACCCTCAAACCTTATGCGAAGACATTCGATGTTGAAGCCCAACCTCGACATAATTCGCAGGAGCCCGATTTCCAGGGCGTTCTTCAGGCGCGAAAGAGCGTGGAGGGAGTCGATGCGAATGGGGAGGTGCCGTCCGGTCAAGTGTTTGGAATGGGGGGCTACAGATAGCAGATTCATTCTCTGAGTGGACAAAGATGAATTCTGCAGTAGGCGTCGTGCGCACTGGCGTAGGGCTGGATCACTTATTCCTTCATCCCTACACGCTATAGGGTACGCGTACGCGCCGTGGGGAATCCTACTTGCCCTGCTCATCAAACGTCAAATCGCACGACGATCCATCGATCCAGACTACGTACCCCTACAATACCTCGTAACGATCCTGTAGCAATTGCCCGACCGGCTCGGCTCAGGATCTAACGGTGGCTGTGATGGCTGAGGGCTGCGGCGTTTGCATGTCTCGATCTGGCGAGCTTACGGCTGCTGTGCAAGGTGCTGTGTGACGCCATCTCTCACGCTGTGAGAAAGCAAGCGGCCTTGTCTGAGATTGATGGCGGTGTTGCACGGTGCGGGATACCAAACGCCTGCCCGAGATGGCGATTGCTTTCTGCTGCTTGCTTGTCCTGCTCGCGTCGCTCGCTCTGTTCTGCTCTATGGTTCCCTACGGCCGCAAGTTCAGACGGAAACCCAAGGTGAGCAGTGAGTGAGGCTTGCCAGCCGTGACATGCAGCGCAGTCCTGAGCGCAAAGTGCAAGAATAGTTTGAGATTATCAGGTCAATCTTGAGCACTCGACCAATCACTTTAATCTCACAACGGCAAGCAGTGAAGACAGTAGAGAATTTCAGACCTCACGACGTCCCAACGCAACGGATTACGCAAGTCGGCAAGGCACACCTTCCAACGGCTTGGTGCGCCTCAGCACGATAATGAACGCGAACACAGAGCACAGGAATGGACGTCTGCCGTCCCAGAATAGACAGGGACATTCGCTGCAAGTGCCGGGCGGTGAGATGACTCGCGCGCCTGGCCAGAGGGACGATGACAGCATCGATCAGGGCGCCGGAGCGCGCAGGTCGAGAAGCAGGGCCAGCCCTCCGCGCAGGACGGCGAGAAGGAGAGGAAAGTGGGAAGTTGGAAGCAGTCGGCTGATGTGACGGTTTGGCGTGCTGACCGAGATGGCTCGATTGATGGACTGTGTAGGAAGGGTCTTGGCGCCTCGGAGAAAGGCGTCCCATGCGCTCCGCTCATGATTACACAGAGCCGCTGCAAGTCACGTCTACATTATTTCGCGGCGCGCACGGCGGGAGAGCAGCGCCGCGGCAGCATCGCTCTGCAGCGCCCTGACTCTTCTGCATACGAATAAAGCAGACTTTTCAGCGTCGGCCAGCCAAGTTGGTCTAATCTGGCCCAGCACCGTGATTCGCCGGCGCCGGGTGAATTTCGCTGAAGGGCCGGCCCGCTGGTCGACCAAGCGCGTGAATCGACTACAGCGGTACGAAGCCTGTCGTACCAGTGTTCGCAGACGGCGACAGCCCTGGCCTGATGTGCAATCGCGGGCAGCGCTGTGACGCCGTCTGTGACTGCAGAGCGCGCGCAAACGCTTGATGGAAGGTATTGGCATCTGTGATCGCAGCAATATCGATTCTGGTGTCGTCCACGCGGGCAGGCAAACGGGAGCGCGAGGGTGGGCGCCGTGAATGGCACACGCCGGGCTGCCACCTGCACCGCAGTCGACGGCAGCCACTCGTTGCTAGGCAGACTCGTGCGGTGATGCAGGCCTACCCGACGCTGCTTGGGGCGCCGAATGGGAGCGCAAGCCCGTGTTTCGCGTGCATCCATGGATCCCACGGAAGTCACTCTCGCGCGGCCCCCAGCAGACGCTGAAGCGGCCTAGCTCCTCAGCGCTGCGTCCAAGGTTGTAGTCGGCTGCACCTGGCGACTGCTTCGGGCACACCCCGCCGTCGCGATTCCGCCTGCGATAACTAGCCCGCCCTCCCCACCCAGCTCTAGCACCATCACTCATACCACCATCTTCCCGGCAGCCCCTCGCTGCTCTGTCTGTCGCTCAACGGTACTGTACTTGCGTAGTCTACGCATCGCGCTGCTGTCAGTGCTCCAAGTGCCCGTGCAATCGCCGGCTCTGCAAAACGCGCCTCTGCCAGGGCCCTGCCATCGAGATTGCCGAAAAGAGCAATCCACACCGCCAGTCCGGGCCACACCGGTACTTTGCTACAAGACTCCAGCACGCCCACCACATGGACTTTTCCAACACTAACAACCCCAATCACATGGATTTTCACCGGCCATCGTCGACGCTGTCCAGCAACGACCGGAAACCCAACGCCTTTGCCTTTGACCAGCAGACCTTGGATCACGAGATCCTCGACACGCCCACCCTGATGTCGCCCACCACCTCCACCCAGGGCATCTTCTCGCCCGACGCCTCCATCTGGGAGGACTTCTCGCAGCACCAGTTTGTCGACCGTACCGCCACAAGTTCTGTCGTTAACTCGAATGCCAACAACCCCTTCTTCACCGAGCAGAGCAACAACCCCTTCGCCCGCCTTCCTCCTAACCAAGCTGCCACCTACGGCCAGCAGTCATGGCCCATGGACAACTCCGGTATCCGCACTCCGACGGCGCCCAAGCCTTCGAATCCCTTCGGCCCCGGCGACTTTGGTGTCCAGTCAGCCTTCGTTCCCCAGCCGCAGCAGCAGATGTTCCACGGCCTGCCCGTGGACGCAAACGTCAGGCCTAGCGCTGTCTTCCCCAACGCCGTTGCTGAGCAGCCCATGTCGCCGCACACCCACTCCGACTGGATGGCCTTCAACCAGCAGGAGATGGACTCGCGACCCGGGCCGAAGCGCATGAGGCCCAACACCCCCCCGCCACGTGGTTTCTCTCCCCGCCGCGACGGTGGCATCAGGAAGAAGAATGCTCGCTTCGACATTCCCGCCGAGCGCAACCTGTTCAACATCGACCAGCTCATCGCCAACTGCACCAACGAGGACGAGATGAAGGAGCTCAAGCAGCAAAAACGACTCCTCCGCAACAGACAGGCCGCGTACGTACATCCTCTTGGAGTTTGGTTCAGCGTCCACCGCTTGGCGCAATCCATTGTTTGGTCTCACCTTCCATTGTTCATCCGCTAACGTATCGCAGTCTTGACTCCAGGCAACGCAAAAAGAAACACACTGAAGAGCTCGAGGAAGAGAAGAAGGGCTGGATCGAGAAGATGTGCGGTATGCAAGAAGAGTTTGCCACCATGCGCATTGAGTACGAACAGCTTGTCGCCGAGAAAGAGAACTGGCACCGCGAGTCCATGGACATGCATCACATGATCAACCAGTTGCAGTTCGACAAGGAAGAGCTCGTCCGCAATCACACCCTCGAGACTGGTGAGCTTCGCAAGAAGGTCGCCGTTCTCACTGAGCGTCTTGAGAACAGCTCTGGCAACATGACTGTCGCACCCAGCACCACCTTCACCGACTTCGCTTCTGAGATGGACAACCTCAACATGGGCGGCAACGAATGGGACAACTACATCTTTGTCAACGACTTCGCCTCTGATGAGCAGACTCCTCAAGAACAGCCCATGGCCATCGTTCCCCGTGCCAAGGAAGAGAAGGAGCCTGTTGCGTCTGGCCTTCTGCTCATGCTGCTTCTGTGCGGTGCCTTCGTCGCCAGCAAGTCCGGTTCCGGCGCTGCTCCGCCTATGCCTCGCATGCCCGATGAGGTCCGCGCTGCCTCCGCCGATGTCCTCGACAGCATTCTCAAGGATGCTGGTGTTTCTTCTGCTTTCACCGAGCAAGGTCTTATTGCCAACGCCGTCACCGGTCTCGAGCCTACCCCATCCGGCATGGCTTGGCCCAAGGCTACCTTGTCTGGCTCTGAGCTCGCTGGTATCTCTGGTTCTCGCCTTGACCAACTGCACTCTCAGCTCGCTGCGCCTACCAAGGAGCAGGAGACCGAGCAGCTCTTCTCCATCACTCCCGCCCAGTACAACAGCATGACTTCCCTCGACTTCACTCGCCCCCGCTACAGCATCGGCAGCGACGATATGAGCGACCCGCTTTCGCCCTCGCAGCCATCTCACCGTCGCAACCTCGCCGCCACTCTCGCTGCCATGCGCGAGCAGAACAAGGGCGAGTCTGCCGCCGAGGTCTATACCCGCAGCCTGCTCTGGGACAAAATCTCTCCTGAAGTCGTCCACGAGTTCAAGCGCATCGTCGAGGAGTCGACCGCCATGTCGCGGCCCAGCACCTCCGAGGGCCTCAAGGCCGAGGGATGAATCCCATCCACCACCCAACAACGTTTCCTTGCGTCCGACGCCAGTCGCAACTTTGCATCATTCCGTTCTAGCATAGCGCTTCCCTTCTCCTCGCCGCAGCCGTTGAGGCCTGCGGTGAGCTTCCTTTGAGACAACTTGCATCGTCGGCTCCCGCCGCCTTCTCATTTGCCTTCTCAAGCCATATTTTTACATCTGGGACGGCAACGTCGATGATACATCGCGAGCATACAGGCGGTTGCACTTGTCTTGCTTTGCGGCTCTATTTCGAGGCGGGCTGTGGTGGCTACCACGCGCCATTTATCTGCACTTGTTTCCTTGCCATCTACTTTTGCTTATCTTGCTTTTTGAGGTTGTTTATAGCAGAGCGTAGCGAGCGAGCGTCTTGTGTTTCTTGGCTTTTATGTTTGACGACAAGGATGCTACTGGCTGTATGCCATTGCAGTGGTACTCCAGATGATCTTACGATCGCGATTTGAGCATGACGAGGAGGAGATGTACGCGCTACGACACTGTATATGAATCACGGCTGCAAGATGAGGACCCGCAGGGGCAGCGCACAGATTGACCTTTCTTAGGATATATTTATTAGCTAGCTGGAGGGATATGTGCAATCTACACTTTCTGTTAGAGGCTGGACTTTTCGTCTGGCCTCACCCGCCTATACAAGATCCTTCCGCAGTGACTTCTGAGCTCCTTGATCGCGATCCAGCACCCTTCCCAGGTCCAAGCTGACTCTCGGCATCAGACCTGGCACCGGTACCTCACAGCAGAGCTTTCAGTGACTCACAAACAAGATTCCCGTTCTGCCCGCTAGCTTCACGATCGTCACACAGCTGCGCCGCACATCCTCTGCGCCTCCTCCCAGCATCACGGTCGAGCGCTAGCGCAAAGAGACTTGGTCCCCTCGCGGCTGTGAATGGGCAAAGAGGGTGCGTGGTGAAACACTGCAACGAAAAAGCCACCGACGATTTACGCGTCCTACGGCGTTTGATTGGCTCTGTTTGTGATAATTCTCGGGCGAATTGCATGAACTTTCAACGTGACCTCCAGTCTCCACCTTCACGGGGCCCTCACGGGAGCCAACGGGAGCATACGCTAGCTTGCGAAGGCTATCTAGGTGATAGACGAGATCTACGCAGTTGGCATTCGTGGTTGCACGCTTCAATGACCCACTACGACGGATGCTTTGCATTCAAAGCACGGCGGCCGAGAGGCGCGGCGCTTTCTTGCAACCCTTGGAAAGAGCGGTAAAGCAATGCTGTGTTGTTTGTCTTGATACCGTCCGCTACTGATCAGTCCCCGCGGGTGGGTCGATAGCAGACCTTTTGTCGGCCGTACTGTCTTGCTTGAGGGTCTCGCGCGTGGACGGTACCAGTATAGCCCTCGCACTGTGGGTACTCAGGTGTGCAACCACGAATATAGAGGGGGTATATGCTCCCGAAGGCTACTGTTTTAGACTGCATGGATATGTAGCGATCGACTTGTGCATGTGTTGCTTATGGTGATACGGATCTCGTTGCTGTGCTACATGTGTATACAGATGACCATATGCGGCATCACGATGCGTGCACGCGTTCTCAAAGCGGGCTGACAGGTCCGGTGCACAGCAGATCCGGATAAGAATTGATTGCCTTAGACTACGGTCCTACTGACCCTGATCACAGACTATCGTCGTATCGATATTGTCGCGTCACTACTGTCAAGATATAGTCGTAATGGGTATCTCTTCCTCCGCAACTTGCAGTGCACACGCCATGCGCAAGTGCACGCCTTTGCTTGCGCTACTTGGGGTCGTACTTCGGCTTCCAGATCCTACGCTTTGGTCAGCACGTGTCCGCATTTACGTTCATTCGCAGGCGGGTATCGCGTCGGCCCTTCACAGTCCGGTCCAGTCCACAATCGTTCGCACTTCATCCAGTGATCCCGTGACTCCAGGCATCCAGATCGCTCGGCTGAGCATCGTCATCCATCGCTTCGGTGTGGCCGTGCCTTGTCGCTGTCATCGACTGCCTGAAGTCATCGGTCGACACCAGTACCGGTTGCGCGATCATGATCTCCTCGGCCAGAGCAATATCATTCAGCCCGCCTCATCTGACTCTCATCCGTTCGCGTTCCTCCGTCATCGGCCGATATACCTCACAAATCTATCGATATTCGTAGTCTCACACCCTCAGCCCTTTGTGCCTTTGACAGCATGCCACGTGTATGCAGTCTATCCGGAAGTGGAAGTCGACCCAGCCATTCGGGAAGCCGTCGGGGCTCCCAGACCATGTTGGGATGTCAGGTGTGGTGTGCTTCCGCGTGGATGGCGCGATGATGCGCTGCGGTTGGTGGGGTGCGGGACGTGACTATTGCGGGAGGGAGGGTGAGGGCCGCTCCTAGCAGGCTGCTAAGCGAGGCCTGGATCTGTGACGGGACGTTGAGAGCCAATGAGTGCGGCTGGGTACGAGAGCATGAAACGGTGTCGGTTCTGGATGTCGCGCCTCGTGTGGAGACCTGCTTGACATCCAGAGATGCGGGCTGATGCTGATGACGGTTGGCGCGGGTGTCGCCTGGGCTGTGCTGAGTTCCTCTTTGGGGGTGACAGGCAGGTGACATCCGGGCCGTGTGGACTTTGGAACTTCGATCCGATGCAGGGTCGAACGAGACACAAAGAAAGTCATACTCACCAAGTATTCCCCAAAGTTTTGTTGCCTTTTGATTCGGCAAGCCGCAGGAATTGAGCCGCTTTGAACTGTTTACCCGCAGTCAGCAATCGTTATTGAGGGCGCGCTACAGCCGAACGGTGAGAATGCACGCGATACGCCAGCCGCAGCCATGTGAGACCGGCTGTACAGTGAGATTCCGCCCTGGGCTGCACGAGATCCCAAGCGAACTGCTGCCCAAACAGTGAGGCGGAAGACGAGAATGCGGAGATTTCTGAGACATCGATGACGGATAGCGGGAGCGAACGCGAGAGGGTGACCAAGTTGACCGTTCGCATCTACAATCGGTGGCTTGAATGCGCGTACATCCGAATGCAGAGCCGCCGTAGCTACCCAACGTGACGATGGGGTGACGAGCGATGAGGCTGACGATGCACGATCGATTGAGAAGCTCTCGCAGTATCTACCATGACACTAGAGGAACGACCAGAAGGCCGGCGTCGAACTGCGTTGGCGCTCGGCGTCCCGGTGTGCGTCATGCATCGCCGGCTGAGAGAGCAGCTTGAGTCTGGACCGGAAGACTTTTGGTTTCAATATGCGTATTGCCGTGTGCTGGGGTGGGCCCCAGCAAGACAACAACTTGGGCAGAGTTGTCTCCCGTTGACGTAGGCTCAGTGGAAGACCAGGATGAAGGCGGGTCAAGGAGAGTTGGAAATGACGACGCGCGAATGGCAGTAGAGCGCGGGTGGTAGTACAGACGCAAGTGCCTTTGGTTGCATGCCTTAGGCGGTGTTGTATATGAGGCCAGAAGAGTGACCGTGTTATGGCGTACGGTTGTGGATTTCTTCGCATATCGCTTTGGTGGAAGATGGATGGAGGCGAGAGAAGCTGCCTGTTGTTGTCGTTTGTTTATGGCAATATTGAGAGGCAGCAAGTCCAAGGTAGTGACTGCTATTCTTGGATGATAACGTTGGAGTCCAGATAGTGGCTTCCTCACATTTGTTTCTTTGCCTTGCAGCTGCCTGGGCGTCGCTGCCTCCCCATGGTAAGTTGCCCGTCGTTTGATATCTCAAGCTCGCCATTCCCCTTGTCCGTTGTACGGAGGCCCGGGTTGGCAAGACCGGAGCGTCCGACTTTATTAGCAAAGAAGTGCGAAGGCGTGGCAGTGTCTGCTGTCCGGCGAGTTTGTCGTTGTACTTTCGTACCACTTGGAAGTCGGCTCGATGTCTCGCAATGCAGTGATGCCGGACTCTCCTCGTGGCTCAGAAGCTCGAGTATATCGGCCTTGGAATCAACATGTCCAAGTATCCAAATGGGCTGACAGGCCACGGTATGCTAAGGCTAACGAGGTCCGGTTGGTGGTATGGACAAGGAGTTCCTCGAAGGCATACATCAGGAAAAGCCCAACTCGAAGCAGCTCTTACGCTTTCATCACCCTCACCCTCTCAACGGCACTCACTGACCGATAGCAAATGCTCGTGCCACACAAAAGCGAAACACCACATACCTTATCTTTCCTACACCCAAACCCCTCCGTATAGCACCACGCAACCTCATTCATCGCATCCGTATCCCCCAAATTCGCCGCGGTTTCGTAATACTGTTTCGCAGCCGCCGGATCCTTCTTGATGCCCCAGCCGTTACGGAAGCAATTCGCCAGCTCATACATGGCCAGCACGAGCTCGCCCTTTGCCGCACCGCCCTTCTTCATGCCCGCGCCGAGCGCCAGCTTCTCGACCTCGGCGGAGTTCGAAGCCGCGAGGGATAGGTAGTACACGGCGGATTCCTGGTTCGCTTCGATGCCCCACGCGTGGCGGAGGGCGAGACCGTACAGCACCTGTGCGAGCGCATTGTTCGCGCCGGAGGGATCGGCTAGGCGTCCGAAGAGCGCGGTGCTGGCCTCCAGGTTGCCCTTTTCGTGCAGCCGGATTGCTTCCTGGATGTTTTCTTCGTCGGCGGGCGCGCCGGTGCTGGGTGTTCGCGCGACGCCCGGGCGCGCGGAACTCATGCCCATGCTTGCCATGGCGTCGTTGATTTCGATCGTCGGCGTGGGCGGCGCGCTGCTCTGTCCCAGCGGTCCGCATTGCACGAGCACCGTTGCGCGCTTCTCCCACTTCGCTTCGTCCTCCTCGTTGCGCGCGACCGGGGCGTCGCCCACGTCGGGCAGGTTGTCGGGCACGTTGACGCTGCTCTGGCTGCGGGTGCGGCTGAAGTGCAGGCGCTCGCTCAGCGTGCCTGAGCGTGGCCGCGCTCCATCTTCGCTCGCGCGCGCGCTCGCGGAGCTCGTGTTGCTAACATTCGAATGGCGTCTGAAGCGGCCGAAGCCGCGGGTGTCTTTGGGGCTCAGGAGGGGAGCTTCTGAGCGTGTGGGGTCGCCGGGAAACGAGGGCGGCTCGATGGCTTCGTGTGTGCTGGTCGTGGTGCGGAAGAACTGGAACTCTGGTACGTCTGGACTGAGCGTAGGACCTTTCTCTGGCGCGCCTGATGCACCCTCGTCTTTTATCCTGTCTTTCTTTTTGAGCAAGTCTTTGAGCGGCATGGTTGCTGTGCAATTGCGCCTGGCGCGTCGCGCGGGCGTCTCCAAGGGGCACGGCTGAGGTGAGGGGTGCTGTTAATTGCGTCGCAACTGCAATTTCGCTGCAGTCGCAGATGCCTGGGGGTTACTATTGCACTTTGAGAGTCGTCTTGTATCGACGCAGCTTCTGAACAAAAGTGGCACGAGGCATGAGCATGGCTAAGCTGCGCCGCGTAATGTCAGCGGAGTGAGTTGCTTGTAGGACAGCCAAGGCAGCCTCAACCCGCTCCGCCTCCATCAGCCGCAGTTTATTTCTGTTGCAGCAAGGCGGGAAACGTCAGGCGAAGTTGCTTCACCCAGTCAGTGCAGGTTCACGTTGCTGATCGGGAAACTCGTGTCAGAATTTATTCTTTCCATTGTTTTGTCTGTACATGCTTTTGCTTTTCTTCTGGATCAATGAAAATGTCCAGCCCCGGACCCAGCTATCTAATGACACCAAGAAGCTAGGAAACTACCAAGGATCACACAGATGACGCAGTCGTGAAGCGCAAAGGGGTATCATCGCAATACGCACCATGTCGAGGCAATGCTGATTCGAACTTGGGTTGTCAAAAAAGTCCAAAGAGTAATCAGAAAGACCCTACCGGGTTAAGCAATCGAATTGCAACTTCGATGCGAGGACAAGTTAGGTAAGTGTTGTTCTGCGCAGGGGAGGGGGCCTACAGAGGTTAAGTGTCGAGTCCAGTGCATCGTGGTACCTAGTCTTCGACGTCGAA
The DNA here is from genome assembly GCA_011058865.1 of Didymella keratinophila. Taxonomy (NCBI): domain Eukaryota; kingdom Fungi; phylum Ascomycota; class Dothideomycetes; order Pleosporales; family Didymellaceae; genus Didymella; species Didymella keratinophila. The sequence continues at coordinate 22,586 of SWKW01000115.1, read as the reverse complement.
AGGCACGTAGTCGACCTGTTGTGTGAACATCTGCGGTGCATTGAGGGCCTCTGAGGTGATCTCCTGTACTTCGGCGGGGACACTCTCGGCCTCTGTAGAAGGTGCTCTGGACCGCTCTTCTGGCGAAGAGTTGCCAGCAGGTTTCCGCATTCGAGACGCGCGATGGACGTGTCGGTGTTGACATTTGTCGCCGCGTATACACTCGCCTCTGTTGGCGAAGTCGGGACATTCGTATGCGTGTAGATCTGCACATTCAGCACCTTTCTCGCAGTAACCGAGACGCCCGAAGGCGTCGCAGATCTGAGCTGCAGGGTTGACACGGATATGCGCGAATCGACAATCGTCATTCGTACATCGTCCTTCCTGGAAATGGAGGCAGGTTGGGACATTGTGTGGTGTAGGCTCGTGGGACAATGAGCATCGATCGCCTCGATTGCAGTCGTTCTTGAAAAGCCAGCGCTTGCAGAGTGCTTGTTTGTTCGGATCGTGGAGAAGAGGGCAGCCGTGGCGGGTACATATCCCTGGAACGAAAGTTAGAGGTGTCACGGCGTGAGGGGTCCTGAGGCGTCAAGGTTGTTTAGGGTACCTGTCGATGTGAAAGTTGCGCAAAGCTGTTTGGGTTCTGAGGGTGGACTATTTTGTCTCGAGTGAGCATTCGACAGCGGGGCGGACCCAGGTGCCGATGGACTTTCGGTTCCTGACGCTTCAGCAGCCACATCTGGCTTATTGAAAACGACCGTGCGGTTCCTGAACTTGGTCGGACCATGGGTCGGTGGTGGACGCTGATACGGGTGGTATGAAGCAGCTCCTCGTCCTCCGTACGCATACGCTCCACGCTGTGGTCCTCCCCGATATGTATTGTTGTATGCGCCGCGACCTCGAGGGACGTATGCAGATGTGTGGCCGTGGTGCGCTGACGCTGCGCCGCCATCATGTGCGGTGTAGCCATTTGCGGACCGCGCAAGTCGATCCTGCTGCTCTTTCTTCATGCGCGCAATGTAGCCTGAGTCTCACCGTCAATCTATATTCCCATGAATGCCTCCTCTTTCACATACTGTTCAGCTCCGCGCGGGCCCGCAAGCGTTCTTCTTTTGTGCTCATTGCGTTGATTTGTTCTATCGTGTACGGTGGGGGTCCAGGCGGTGCCATGCTTGCTGTAGTCTCACTATATGTGCCTATGAATCAGTTATATACTGTGCATGGGTTAGTGCTACGTGAGCGTAAGTCTTTGTTGCTGCAATCGAGCGTTGTCGAGTGGAGGAGCAGAGCGGTGGGGCGAAGATGAACAATCGGCAACCATGAATTACATAAGCGTGTCTCGCCGACACGTGATAATGCTAACAAGCAGAGGCGAGTACACATGCAAATACTCGACATTACATGCGCTACAGTAAACAGGGAACAGATTGGAAATAGGTTATCATATCACATCAGTGCGGTACCGCTACAGCATATTGCATGGTCTGAAGACTTTCGTTCATAAGAGAAGCATTGTAAGTGAGTGGTAAGGACTGGTATTTGTTCGCTTACAACGTCGTGTGACCTACATTTCCCTTCACGGCACTCAGACCTAAACTTGCGTGGCGAAGCTCTCTAAGTCGTTTCTCTATACCCTGCTATATCTCTTCCTTCCACTCGGACAAGCCGCAACCACTTTGTAAACTCAAACCGCCAACGCAAGTATGAACTTGCTGGGCATGTAGAGCATCTTCTTCGTCTCGGCATGCATTTGACGGCATGTCAGTGAAATTGCGTTGGGCTTGTAATACTCGCGAATCAAGCATGTGCTGTAGTTGGGGGCGCGAGGAGGTCGTCTATGGTCGCCATCGCAATGCTGCCGTCGCAGAAGAAAATCGGACGAAGATTCCATCCTTCAAAGACGTAGATGTAGATCTGGTTGCGGAGCTTACCAGAGAGTCGTAGGACCAGAGACAGTTGCATCGTGAACGTGGACAAACTGCGAGAGCATTAGCAAGGAAGGGGCTAGGGAAGTATTTGCTACTCACGACATTTGGAGCGGGTTTGAGGGTTGTTCGTCATCATGGCTTCGACTTCGATCAATAAATGAATAACAACGTGCAAAATTTGAGGTGTTTGCGTCTAGGTCCTGCACGTACGACCTGGTCCTCACATCCAAATGGAACGATATGACGTCAAAAGGGAACATTGCAGTGCATCAGCTTGTATCAAAGAGCTTTCTGCAAGCGCAATGAACATGTATATGCATGACATGTGTGGTTTCACTTCCTAACGGAGCCGCAACTGATAAAAGCTTGCGTCCCGGTGCGTTCAATTTCTGACCAACACGGGCATCAACCACTCAAAGGTGACTGAACTTCTTGACTGCCTCCTGCTTCAAGCTCAAGCATGGACCAAATTGACAAAACATGGTGGATAGGTGCTAGTGATCAGATTGTTGCCGCCGTACCATCAGATGTTCTCCGCGCCATCATGACAAGCAACCTAGCCAAAGCAGTCACGAATAGCAGCTTTGTGCAGGAAACGCGGCGCAAATACGAAGACCGGAGCGTCATGCACCCTCAAATTTATATTCGCCAGCTCACTATCGGAGCCGATCACGAAGACCTTACGATTGCACAGCCAGAGAGCTTGGCTCGTGCCGTGGAGAGATATACCCGGCAGACCTCCGAGTCCAACACCGAATCCTGCTACATTGACAAAGCTCTGTGTCCCGGCAAGTGGTTACGGGAATGGAGCGACAGTGGTCTACGTGCACAGCTCAACACTGGAGACTGCGTTAACAATTCCGCACTCGAAAACATGTACAGAACCTTCAGCAACAGAGTCACCCAGCTTGTAGAGCACGCCCACAAGAAGAAGGACACGCACATTCTTCCAGTGTATTGCGTAGGCTACGCAGACAACGTTGCAGGTCGCGAAAATCGACTCACCGAATGGAGCCTCCACAACACACTCATCATTTTCACCTTCCAATTATTCAAACTCCAAGGCGTAGATGTCAGGATCCATACGATACCCATATGTCTCCTTACTAGACAGGAGATTGCGCCGGTTGCCGAGAAGCTTCTAGGCCATATCACGCGCGCGCGATAAGATGTCGGGGGCTTCACCATACCTCGCACTTACGACGACATGAAAAGTCTAGGATCGCTGTCGGAGGCTGAGTGGGTGGCGCATCGTCGTTGGCTAGTAAAGGAGACTGAGTACATCGCTAAATTGGAGCGACAGATCAAGGGCCGGATCAACCTTAACACTAAAGAGAACACCCCAGGTGCGAACATGGATCCGCTGACAGACGCATTGCGGGAGGCGCGTGCTCTCATGGAGTAGAGCTAGAACTCTGATGGGTCAACAAGCTCTGTATATGATAGCTTTCATGCATACCGAATTAACGAAGATAAATTACAGGATGCCCACAGTGACGGCGCCATGCATACCACCTCATACATCATCAACCTCCCGCCAACTCTTTCCCATCAACATGTTACTCTCCCCACACCCCTCATCGACCAGCTTCGCCGCCCCCTCCTTCCCCACCACTGGCAGCCTGACCTCGAACCTCTTCCCCTCGGCGGCCTCCCTCCCATCAATACTCCCCTTAAACGGCACGAACTTGGGCAACAAATCCAGCTGTTTGAGCGCAGTTGCCTGATCCCAGCTGATATGCTCATGGCACAGGCGATCACCGCGCATAGCCACGATTGAGGTAAACGGGATTTCGAGTTTCTTGCCCGTGGGCGGAATACCGGGGAGCAGCCAGGGCACCTCGCGGTCGTGGGTCAGCGAAAAGATGAATTCGTCGATCACGCGGTCGCTGCCTACGGTGCGGGAGACGAGAGAGAGCGCTGTGTCATCGGGATTGGAGAAGATGAAGTGGTGCGTGTAGAAGGCTGTTAGGCGGTCTTTGCCTATGCCGCCACTGAACGAAGTTAGCAATGCAGTTGGGGCAAGATACGTGCTCGTAACTGCGGGAGCAGCAGTATTTGGTTGAAGGTCAAGAAGATGCTTACGTCATGGTTGGGATATGATTCACGTAGGGCTGCGCAACCATCGTCGCCATAGTCTTCTCCACTGCTCGCTCACCAAACTCGTACAAACAATGCTCGTCCCATACGGCCTCGAGGTCAAAGTAAGGTCCGTTGAGGAAGGGCTTGAGGAATGCTACACTCCTTGTGTGCGCGATCCCAGCATTTCGTTTGGAGTACTTAGGGTCAGCAGGTAACACCCAGTTAGTATCGCTGGTAGCATCTTCGTAACGGAAGGCTTTTACGATGCCAGCCGGACGTTTTGAGGTTGGTGATGATTTCGCGGGCTCTGGGTCTGGGGTCAACGGAAGCGATTCTCGACGTGCGACGTTAGGGCCTGCGACATGAACTAGTTGCGGCGGCAGAGCGGTTGACGATTCGTGAAGAGTGGACAATTGGCGGCCACCGTAAGATACAACAGCAAGGACCTCGGGATGCTGAATGACACCTTCCTCGACGTAGAACGGCAGGCGCGAGATATAAGCTTCAGATCTGTCAGACTTCGACGTTGTGTTGATGCGTTTGGTCACGTTGTCTGCGGTACTTCTTTCTCTTCTTACGGTATCTCCGTTGTCAATTCTGTATTTAAGAAACGTTCAGACTCACAAACGACGCCAATACCCTTCCCATAGTCACATCCTTCACACCCCTTCAGCACTTCCAAGGCCTTCTCAAGCGGGAACTCGCCACCGTCCGCTACTTTCCCCGGCACGAGAAGTTGGACGACGGCGAAGCCTTCTTCAGCCCATTTCTGTAGTGGTGGAGGGTCGAGGTGCTTCTCGCTCTCTTCGATTTGTGCATAGTGATCAAGAATCAAGATAAGTCCTGGGCCGTTGCCGCGGCGAGATAGCGGAGGCTGGAGGATCAAGTGGGGCGATATCTGCTGAGGAGAGGGGTAGGATGCAGGAGCTATGGAGGGCGACGAGGGGTTGGCTTCGCCCATATTTTGGAGAATTTGAGAACTCTTACAGTAGGAGGAACGACTCGGTATCAATCCAAAGGCAATCGACGATCAGGTTGTCGAGCTACGGACGGAATGTCAGGTAGACTAGTGGTACAAAAGTGTGGGGTAAACTAGGTTAGTTCATTGGAAGGCGCGCCTGCCACGCACGAGATGCAACGGCGTCAAAAACGCTGCTCAGCATCGATGACATTGGTCGCACAAGTGCTCTATCTTGAACGCGCCAAACCATGCCAAGTGTATACATGCACGAGCCTGATAGCTTGGTGCGTCGCCCTCCGCATGCGCGGTGCTAGGCAGGTGCCTGTACGACCAAATGCATGCAGAGCAAGATAAATATGGTTGCTTGTGTAGCATCCGCGACGAGCGATGTACCTGATTAGGAGATATGGGTGTGGGACGTGAGCACTGCACGCGCATCAATAAATCGTACATGATGTTGGGTATCTAACGTTGGAGCTGGATGGGCGCAGAAGGATATGTACACAGGGTATACAGGGTGATATACAAGGCGTGTTGTACAGCTCGGGCGTAGCAGCACGTGAAGCCTCGCAAAGTAGCTGCAGCTTCACTTCGTGTTTTTGACAGTTGATGCATGTTTGGTTCTGGTTGGATCGCCCTCGAGCTGCTTGCGGACTCGTGCAGCAACTGCAATGGCTTCTTCGGGGACCCCTGATTCATGTCAGTAAGCGGCGTGCGGCATGCAAACGACTTGACCATACCTGCGACTCGTGCGACCTTCAAGGCATGACTCTCACGATTGACTCCTCTTTTAAGACGATGCACGTACGAGAACTTGCCATCTGCCTCCTCTCGCACATCGTTACAGTAGCACGCAAGCTGGTCGAGATCCTTGGTCATATCGGTCAGAGCGTGGAAGTGGGTCGCGAACAATGTTCGAGATTTGTTCACGTGGTAAAGATGATGCAAGCAGGCGTAGCCCACTGCGATACCATCTTCAGGTGTGGTACCCCGGCCAACTTCGTCCATGATGACGAACGAACGTGGTGTAGCTTCTCTAAGGATCTGAGCGGTCTCCAGCATCTCCACCATAAAGGTCGATTGGTCGAGGAACAGGTTGTCTGCGGAGCCAACCCGACTGAAGACTTTATCGACGAGTCCAATCTCCGCATACTCAGCTGGCACAAATGATCCTGTCTGCGCCAGGATAGAGATCAAGGCGTTCTGTCGAAGATACGTGCTCTTGCCTGCCATGTTGGGACCAGTGATGAGCCAGATGCGTTCTTTGTCATCAAGGATGCAGTCGTTCGGTGTGAATTTTCGGCCTTGGTCGCCACTACTATTGTCAACGACGGGATGCCGACCGCCCACGATGTTGTGCGAAGTTCCGGAGTTGAGAATGGGTCGGACAAAGTGCTTCTCCACTGCGAGAAGAGCAAAGGCACATGCAATGTCAAGCTCATCAAGCACGGCGGCGTTGCGTCGAAGCCTCACAAGGTTACGTACGACACCTTCTCGCAGGTTTCCTAAAACTCGCTGTTCCTCATTGCGGATTCGGAAGCGTGTCTCGTCCATTTGAGCTCCCAATTGCGTCCATTCGGGAACTTGAAAGGAGCGTGTGGACTTACTACTACTGAGGCTCTTTGGATAGAAAGCGGTGACGCGAGCCGCGTCCTTGCCCTTGACGTGGGCAATGTGCGCAAGGTTTGGTGTCCATTTGAGCGTCAAGCTGGCGACACTCATTTCTTCTCGCAATCTCGTTTCAAGTTGTGCTTTCGTCTCACCCATGGTGTCCAATGACTTATGCAGTCGCTGCAAAGCCGGGCTTGCCTTGCGCTTCATGATCCAGATGTCATCTCGTCCATCCGTAGCGCTTTTGAAGCTACCAGTGATAGCATGTGGTTTCGGCTGGATACGCTTCGGCATGTTCTTCAGATCTTCTTCGCCAGCCTCCCGGCCCAAGACATCTTGCGCGAGCTCGGACATCTCCTCTGCTTGCTCGTCCTTGGCACGATGATACTCAGAGAGCGCGTCCTCGTCAATGGCATCCTGAATACGCCTCGCAAGCTCGAGTACACCCTCAAGATGAAAGCGTCGCTCCAAGGCAGACATGCACTGCCTGCGCCTCGTCTCTGACGTCTCGGCGTCTGAATTGATGGGAATGGCGTTCCTTGAGGCTGTGTGCTCACGCATGGCATTTAACAGCTCGAAGGTAGTAGCGATGGTCTTTGACAGCTCCATAAGGTCATCCGCATCGCCACGGCCGTATGTGAACTTCGTGACAAGTCGAAGAGAGTCGAACGTCTGTCCAAGCAGTGATATGACATCCTGTCTGAGCTGGGGATATTCGATCATTTCCTCAACCAAGTCGAGCCTGTCGTTGATCGTGGAGAGTGACATAGATGGCGCGGCTAATGTGTGTCAGCGGGGTCGCACAGACGTATGCGTTGAACTTACACAATCGCTGCGAGAGTAGGCGTGTCCCACTTTTCGTGACTGTGCTCTTCAAGGAATGCAGCAAGCTACCTTCGTATGTGCCGTCTCTGATTGTGCTCCTAATTTCCAGCGCTCTCAAGCTGTTTTTGTCAATGCTCATATGGTCTTCAGCTTGGTGCCTGACTGGGGCTTGCAGCCGTGTTCGAGAACCAAGAAGCTGATGCTTGACATAGTGGAGGAGTGAGCCACCTGCGGCCACTTCACCAGGCGTGAAGTTTGCAGGGTCAAAATCGCCCACCACATCTTCCAGCATGGGTATCCAATCTTTTACCGTGAGCGGTTTTGACGACGGCTCTTGGAAGGTGATAATATGTCCGTCTTCTTGCAATGTGGACACAATGCGTGAATGCTCGGCCTCTTCGAAGATGCTGTCAAGCACGATCTCTCTCGGCTTGACGCGCGCAACAGCAGTGGGTAGCGATGCAATGTCGGTGCTCTGTGTCAAGAAGTCGCCGCTGGACAAATCGATCCATGCAAGACCAACCTCAGTACGAGGCAGGTTGAGGACTGAAGCTACGTTAGAGCTTCCAGGGCTCTTCGTGACGGCCTTGTCCTTCTCCAGGGTCTTGGGATCGACGTGCACGCTGAGGAGGTAGTTGTTCTCCCATGGATCCATGAAGTGCTCGTCGATCAGTGTACCAGGCGTAATGATGCGTGATACGCGTCGCACATATTGTAGATCGCCCTTTGCCCTGTTCGGTGAGTCATTCACAAACTCGTCGCAGATGGCAACATGCTTGTTCAAATCCTGGACGAGAATTTTGAGGTAGCGGTCGAGCTGGTATGCAGGGAAGCCGGCCTGGTGCAATCAGCCATGATCGCAAGTATGAGCGCAATGGACTCACCATCGAAACAGCGGGCTTTTTGCTACCCTTGGATGCTTTCCGCTTTGCCTTCTTGAGGTTGAGCAGTGGGGCGTACTCATCAGCCTGTTCAAAATAGAGCTGTCTTGCTGTCAGTAGATCTTCTGAATTCAGGTTTTACAGACGTACTTCGTAGAACCCACCGACTCTGGTTACCAGTACGCAGTGACTGAACTTGAGCATAGTATTGCGTACTTGCTGCAGCAATGGAGGGTGACCTGGTTCGGCATCATCCTGGGGCGGTAGAGCATCAGTTCCAAGGGCACCCTGAGGGACGTCGTCGAGAGTAATCGAGGCTTTGCGCTTCGCACCTCGACGCTGTAGTTGTCCAGTCCATGGTGTAGCGCTTTCGAATCGTGCTGCACGTGGTTTCGCGCAAGGTCGCGTCAGACTCGAGATTAAACTTCTGCAGACCTTCACATGGGCTTGAGAAGCGGCGAAGAGATGAAGTGATGATAATCTCGATCTCAGACGCGTCGTCAGATGAACATGCCTAAGAAGCATGATCTCCGGTTGACTATGATGCCAGGGAAAGGAAGGCGCGTCTGCGACGTCGCGTCTACATGCGGCCTAGTGGCCTTTGCGGTGCGCAGGCGCGGGGTTGGTCGGAGATCGCTCTTTCCATCATCGTAGAATTCCAAGGCTGCTCGTTCTTCAGTCTCACATCATACCGCAACAATGGCACAGAATTTCGCCCCCATGAAGAACGATCTCATTCTCCGCACCGCAAAGGGCAAGTAAAAGGGTTTTGAGGCTGGACAAATTCGTGCTGACTTACGATAGGCGAGAATGTCGAGCGTGCGCCCATGTGGGTAATGCGTCAAGGTATGAAGCTACTCATTGGTACCTCGGCGCAATCACAGTACTCACAAATTGAACAGCTGGACGCTACCTGCCCGAGTACCACGAAGAAAAGGGCAAGAACGATTTTTTCGAATGCTGCCGCAGCCCCGAGATTGCTTCGAATCTTACACTCCAACCCATCGATCGATATGCTGGCCTTGTCGATGCTGCAATTATCTTCTCTGACATCCTCGTCATCCCGCAAGCTATGGGCATGGAAGTCATCATGGTAGATAAGAAAGGACCGCACTTTCCCGAGCCACTGCAGACGCCGGACGACGAGCAGTACAAGGAGGTCATGGAGCGCAAGGTCAACGTGAAGGATTCGCTGGACTATGTCTACAAAGCCATCACCTTGACGAGGCAGAAGCTGAATGGTCGCGTGCCTTTAATTGGTTTTTGCGGCGCACCATGGACATTACTGAGTTACATGGTCGAAGGCGGTGGCAGCAAGATGTTCATCCAGGTGAAGACATGGATCTACAAGTACCCAGAGGCTACGAAGGCGCTACTTCAGAAGATCTCTGAGCTCTGCGTAGAGTACCTGGCTCTGCAGGTCGTGGCTGGTGCTCAGGTCAGTTCTCACTGACGACCATCTACGAACGACACTGACAAATGTAGATGATTCAAGTCTTCGATTCATGGGCGGGCGAGCTTTCTCCCCAGGCTTTCAAGGAATTCTCTCTTCCATACCTCAACTACATCGCCGACAATCTTCCTGCGCGTATCAAGTCGAAGGGCATCGATGAAGTCATCCCCATGACTGTCTTCGCCAAGGGCGCATGGTACGCACTGCCGGCGCTCTGCGAATCGAAATACAACACCATTGGTTTGGACTGGCTACATGACCCAGCTGAGGCCTACAAACTGGCTCAGTCAAAGGGCAAAGTCCTGCAAGGCAATGCGGACCCGGGCATTCTGTATGGCAGCCATGAATCAATCACGAAGGTGGTCGAGAACATGGTCGCTGGATTTGGTGGAGGAAAGAAGGGCTGGATTGCCAACCTCGGTCACGGTATGTCAAGGCGTCCTGCCCGCAGACGAGAAAGTACTAATGGATGGCAGGCATCACACCGTTCGTCAAACCAGATGATCTGAAGTTTTACTTCGAAGAAATTCATAGGCTGACGACATAATACCACACATGACCAGTCTGCAGCCAGAGAGCGCGGATGACCTATTCGTCCTCCCCAATGTCTTCGTACCAATCCCCAGGCTTCTCCTTGATGAACTTCTCCATCAGTGCCTGACACTCCTGATCCTGCAGCACCACAACTTCGATACCCTTGCTCTTCAAGTACTCCTCACCACCAACGAAGGTCTTGTTTTCGCCAATCACAACCCGCTTCACCTTGTACATTACACACGCTCCGGTGCACATGTCACAAGGCGAAAGGCTGGTGTACATGGTTGCACCTTGGTAGGCTGAGGCCGGAAGGCGCCCTGCATTCTCCAGGGCGGAGATTTCAGCCTGGTCCGGTCAGCAATGATGCATATACAAGCACGTTCAAGGCAACACTAACGTGCAGAGTAGCACTGCCTTTCTGAATGCGCATGTTATGCCCCTGGCCGAGTATCTTGCCATCAGCTGAGACGAGGCAAGCGCCAATGGGCACTCCGCCTTCGTCGCTGCCTTGACGAGCCTCGTGTACGGCGGCCTTGAATCCAGCGTCTTGTGCCGACATGTTGAGAGATGTTAGTGAGAGCAAAGCACACCGCAGAAGAGTTGCATCACGAATTGCATTCAGGGTCCACATCGCCAATTGCCGTGCTTCGCAGATAAGCTTCTGGTTCTCGACCCTTGCCGATTGGTGGGGACGCACGGACTCGAATATCCAGAAGCAGGCGCGTCGACGAGCTGCATTTAAATCCGTTTTACGTGCCAAGATCGAACGAAGTTCCTAAACCAAGAGAATCCGGATCACGGCTTCTAGGCGTTGCAGCTGAGTTCTTTGAGCAGGTAGAATGCTGAGTTTCAGACCATTTTGGGTTGTTGGGTTGCGGTGGAATGGCATAGAATCCATTGGAATCTTCTGCAGCTCGGCGCAGTTGACAGCCCGGTTGACTACTTTTAAATCTCCAAGCTTTCGCCTCTTACAGTGCTTCCACCAAACGAATATTGCCGGCAACTGACAGTAACGTGCTTGTAAGTTGAAAAAATCTCTCAGACCTCCGCGATAGCCCGTTCCCGGCGAGTCTCGGTATGCGCCTTCTGTTCGAGTCTTCGACGGCGACGAAGATACGGGCGCCTTCCGCAAGGCTGAGCCGCTTGTTAAAGCAAACCCTTGTCCGCAACTCGGCCGCTGACATTCAAACCTCAGACACAGCGACGTTGCATACCCCTTTCGCCCAAAAGATACCCAGCGACCCCGCGCACACTTTTACGACCCCACTAGCTCGCCGTCTTCGCACGTTTCCGCAACGCAACCGCCAATATGGTGAAAGACACCAAGTTTTACGACATCCTTGGGGTATGTACAGCCTTACACCAAAAGAGTAAGCCAGGACATTATTGACAAGCGCAGGTGTCCCCAGATGCGACAGAAGCACAGCTGAAGACCGCATACAAGAAGGGTGCGCTCAAGTGGCACCCCGATAAGAACGCACACAACCCCGAGGCCGCCGACAAGTTCAAGGACCTTTCACACGCATACGAAGTTCTCCAGGACTCGCAAAAACGACAGCTGTACGACCAGTATGGCGAGGAGGGCCTCGAGCAGGGTGGCATGGGCGGCAACGGCATGGCTGCCGAGGATCTGTTCGCTCAGTTCTTCGGCGGCGGTGGTGGAGGCCCATTCGGAGGCATGTTCGGCGGCGGTATGCGCGAGCAAGGTCCCAAGAAGGCGCGCACCATCTCCCACACCCACAAGGTCTCGCTCGAAGATATCTACCGCGGCAAGATCTCCAAGCTCGCTCTTCAGAAGTCTGTTATCTGCCCTAAGTGCCACGGAGTCGGTGGTAAGGAGGGTGCTGTCAAGAAGTGCGCCGGCTGCGATGGCCGCGGTATGAAGCACATGATGAGGCAGATGGGTCCCATGATTCAGCGATTCCAGACTGTCTGCCCTGACTGCCAGGGAGAGGGCGAGATCATCCGCGACAAGGACAGGTGCAAGCAGTGCAACGGCAAGAAGACCATCATCGAGCGCAAGGTCCTCCACGTCCACGTTGACCGTGGTGTCCAGAGCGGTCACAAGATCGAGTTCCGCGGCGAAGGCGACCAACTTCCGGGCGTGGAGCCTGGCGATGTCATCTTTGAGATTGAGCAGAAGCCCCATCCCCGTTTCCAGCGCAAGGGCGACGACCTTTTCTTCCACTGCGAGATCGACCTCCTGACCGCACTTGCGGGTGGCCAGATTCACATTGAGCACCTCGACGAGAGGTGGTTGACTGTCGACATCATTCCGGGCGAGTGCATCGCCCCTGGCGAGGTCAAGGTCATCCGTGGCCAGGGTATGCCTTCGTACAGGCACCACGACCACGGCAACCTGTACATCCAGTTTGACGTTAAGTTCCCTGAGCGTCTCGGCGGCGAAGACGGCGCACCTCTGACACCTGAGCACATCCGCGCCCTCGAGTCGGTTCTGCCTCCACGGAAGGCTCCTGATGCCACACCTCCCGCGAACGCCATGACCGAGGACTTCACACTCGAGGCTGTCGACCCCACACGGGAGCAGGCCCGCGCACGAGGCATGGCCAGCCCTGACGAGGACGACGATGACATGCACCCTGGTGCCGAGCGTGTCCAGTGCGCGTCGCAGTGAGAGTTGAGCGGGCGAGGTGATTAGCGAACGGTTTACGAGGAATGAAGCACGATACCAAGCATGAAGAAACGGAGTGGAGACGGCGTCGTGGCTTATGGGGATGTCGACGATTTGCATGGTGTTCAGGCATGATGGCTACGCACATCACAGCCAAGCCTGTCTGAGCAGGATATACTTCAGCGCTGGAGCGTGCATGAACGCGTGACGGAGATTTTTCTTTTTCGATAGACCAGGCAGCGGTGGCTTCCTTTGTTTACAGCATTGCTATGACTGGGCAAAGGCGTTCAAAGATGGAAGTCCTCTGCGCAGAGTATATTTGCGATCGAGTCATGGATCGTGAGAGTAGTTGAAAATGCAAGTGGTAATGTTCAACATCTTGCGTTCATACATGAGTGACTGAGCGAGAACGATGCACGAAATCTTTAGTGACAATGTTGTACATTAACACTGCCACCGCCGTTGCACCCCGGCCTCGACATCGCCCACGAGGCAGGCAATTCTGCCAGATCCTTGTCACGTTTTACGATGGCAACCACGAGAATGTTACACTCCATTCGATGCCGGGCATTGCTACGCTGGGTGTTGCGGCTGATCCGTCAGTTGCTCTGTCCCTTTCACTTTCACTTGTATCTGACAGCCCCACACTAATGTCATGGCCGCATCTTCGGTCACCCTGTTTTCCCATCGAATCTTCCAACATCCGCAGTCAACCCTTCAACAAGCAGGATGGCCTCCACGTCACTTTCTAGGTAGCCCGCATCATGTACGTTAGAGCAACTGCGATTCTACCGAATCCTCTCACAGAAGTTATCACTGCACTTGTTTTGCAAGCAACGAAAGCATTGTCGTCGCCAAGCCTTGTTAAGGAAAATAGTGCGAGATGTTTGCTACTAAAGCTTGACAACTTCTGAGTTCGAAAACATCCTGCTCGATAGCTGCCTGAGGTCTTCAACCAATTTCAATTTGTCTCTCCGATCGATACGCTGGATTGCCTCAGTTGTGCCACCTCATCTATTCGATCTAAAATTGCGGACCGCGCAACATTCTTTGCGGTGCTGTCTATGAGATCAGTAAAGCGTCTCGAATTCAATACCAATGTGAAGTGGACAAACATGTGGGCGCGGTTCATGTTGAGACAGGCGGTGCTTTGTGGGAGGTGAAGATTGAGGAAAAGAGGGTGGGAAAGATGGAGAAGGTGGTTGACGTGGAAGGTGCACCCACGCCGCACGATTGCAACCTTGGAAGACTGGAGTGACTCGCCTTCACCTCCAAAAGAGCTTCGACGTCTGTTCGGAGTCCTTGCCCTCTCAAACTCATTTTGGTACCTCGTTAGTGCTCGACAAGTGTCCTGAATAATGGCAGTGATATATGTGTTTCGAGCTCAGATCTCTCACGCCCGCACGACTCCTTTGCTTGATCGATGTCTTCCTTATGAATAGTAATCAGCAATACCTTCTCGAGGTTAGGACACTTCCGCAACTCAAGCAGCACCTCAAGCAGTGCGATGGTGAAGCTCGATCATCTCCACCACACGGTGTTATATTCATGTCTTGTGGGTTCAAGATCTCCAGCGAGGCGCGCTGACCTCAGATGCCGCGCAGCTGTTTTTGTTGGTATTAATGAAGATTATGACTGGCAATGAAGGTATTGAGAGCACAGTGCAGGACAGCGATGTCATGGCGAACTTGTCGGCATACTTGACGGTACAGCTTGGAGCGAGACCCTAAGCGTGTTGGATCTGGCACGATACGAAAGCTGAGGTGTCCTTGCATAGATCTAGAGATGGTGATGAAGTGCTCGCCGATGACGATGCGGTAGATCTCGTCGCGTAGCTCAGCTGGTAGGCGCAAAATTGGAGACTGACTCAGGTTCCGGAGGCTGCTGTTCTGTGTTTAGCAATCATAGACGTAGAGGCGGCGGCCAAATCTACCTTGTATTGTCCGCCATACTTGCAAACGATGAGTACGTGATGCTGAATGTTTTGGTCAATTGACGGCGATGTGTCAATATCAGAATGGGGGTCGAAGGAGAAAATTACCAGCGGGTCAACGTTTACCCTGAAAAACTCAACGACTTTATGCTCAACCCTTACCAAATATTACAATATACATTTTGAAACACGTTACATTCAAAAAATGCAGTCGTCTCTTGTATATACACTGGGAAGCGCGATTGATCATCGAACAGCTTGATGCAACCGCCATTCAAACTTATACCGCTCCAAGACTTTTTCGAAGTTACTGCCGCTATCGTTTCGGGTCTGAACAATCTCCAATCTTATGAATGATCCAGATACAGACCCCAAGTACTATCTAAAGCGCTACTGCTCCCAGTAGCAAGATCGTCTGATCTAGAAACGTGTAGATCACTCGAGGTTGATGACAAAAAGTGCATTGGAGCGTTCCAACTCGTTTTCATTTGACATTAATCATAGCTTTTCAGCTGTCAAAATATATATTTTTGTGCTCTTCGCAATCTAGTACAGAGCATCGCGCTTGCCGCCCTTGCTCTTGCCACCGAAGCCAGGTCCTTTGCCGCCACCACGGCCCTTGTCGATCTTAACGATGAAAACACCGCGCTCAATAGTGTTGACGAGGATGTAGCCAGAGGGGAACAGGAAATGCGACCAGGTACCGACGAAAGCAACGGTGCCCTCGCCAGCGTCGTCCTCAGGGTAGATATCAAAGAAAGCCTCGGTGGTGACACCCTTGCCGGTGGGATCCTTCTTGATCGAGCGGACGTCGTGAACCCAGATACCATTGCCGTAGTTGGACTGGTAAGCAAGGCCGTCAACGATGTACAGGTTGTGGTCGATACCCTTCTTATCGGTGGCCCAGAAGTTACCAGTGTACTTGGGGTTCTTGAGGTCGGACAGATCAGCAATGTGGGTTACAGGGCGGCCAGAAGCAGCAGCACCGGCCTTGTTCTGCTCGTCAAGCTCGTCGTTGAACAGGATGTACTGGTGCCAGTTGCGCTCGGTCCACCAGCCCTGGTGGACGTACGAGGCACCGGGGTAGGAGAGTTTAGAGAGAACCTCGGAGGCGGACTTGCCATCCTTGGATGTAGAGTCGTAAATGGTGACGGTGTCCTCGTTGTAGCCAATGCAGATGTTGCGACCGCGATAACGGCGGTCAGGACCGTTGTAGGTCACGCACTGAGCGTCGTGGACGTAGCCGTCCTGGCTAGCACAGCCGGGGGTGGTGGGCTTGGTGGGGTCCTTGAGGTCGATGTACTGCAGACCAGCAGCACAGGTCTGGTTGCGGGGCTGGGCGCCAACAGCGATGGCGTACTCGTTGTCCCAGTCGATGACGACATTGTGAGTACGGCCGATTGGGAGGCTGTCGCTGAATAGACCAACAAGATCCTTCTGGGTGTCAAACACCTTAGGGCTCTTGGGGTCAAGAGTCAACAGCTTGTTGAGATCGAAGATCTGGACGTTGTGGCCAACAGCCTCAGATCCAATGACCACATAGTCGTTCAGGACACGGATCTCGCGCCATCTGGAACCGATGGGATCCTGAGCAGGAAGGCGTCCAAGGTAGCTAATCTTGCCTTTCTTGGAGATCTCAATGAACGCAGCACCGCTGAACTGGCCAATGATACCGAACTCGCGTCCGTTCTTGGCAGTCCATCCCCAGGACGACGATCCACGACCCTCGGGACCACCAATATCAGCGTGGTTGGCGAAGTCGTAGAGATCCATGTTGTTGCAGCGGAAAGTCTGGTTGGCATTGCCCTGCTCGACAATGGCCAGTCCATTCTTGCACTCAACCTTCTCCTTCTTGCCGAACTTGACAGCCTCGTAGTTCTTCCATGACGGCCAGAGCTTGGTGTCGTTGGAAGCTACTCGCAACTCCTCATCATGTGCCCATTGGTCCTGTAGACTATTAGTGGACGGCCATTGATTCACGTGAGGGTGGTCGTACAGTCTTGAGCTTCATCAAGTGAGCGTGAACAGCACCTGATGCGTACTCCTGAGCAGAGAACGCCGCAGCGTTGGCCGCAACAGGTAATGCGAGGGAAGCCAGAGAGAACTTCATCTTGGCGGCAGATGCAGTGGAGTTGGATTGAGCAAGAATGAGCAGATTGTCTTACGACACCGCACGCCGTACTTATACAGCATGGCCTCGCTGCTTAGGACCAACCTTTTTGCACTCCTCATGTTCATCCGCCAATTCATCTGTGGTAACCGTCTGGGCACACACGCATGCTTGGCGTGCTACACCACATGCAGAAGGTGAGATCATCACTGCACTTCACCCTTCAGGCAGGTGGAATTTCTAGCTTCCGGATGCTGTGCACTCGCCACAGCGACACACTCGTGATAACGACTTGCGACATTTGACGCTATCACTCGGCGTCTTGGCCAGCATCGCTTCGCAGGATGGTGCTTCTCGGAGGAGGTCAATACGAGCCGTGAGGGTGCGGGCCAAGACAACGTAGATTACGGATCCCAGGAATAGGCGCGGAGCAAGCACTCGCTGCAGAACCAAGACTTCTTCGATAGCTCGCCATGCGACCGAGTGGCAGGTACCAGGTGCGCGGGACTGGATGACTGGAGATGAAGCCGTTCAAAACGTCGCTGGCAAATGTTGCGGAGATGAACTTGAGATGAGAGTGTCGTTGTTCAAGTTTGGTCGAGCAGCGGAACCATGGCTTGGCAAGAGTTTGCGGGGAGCGGGCGGAGCGCCACCGACGCGAGGCTCTTCTCCCTGCATCACAACACCGACCGAACCGTTGCCATCCGAGACGATACTGTGCTCCTGCCTAAACGACGATCGCGTCAAAGGCTTCGACATCAAGGTGCACAGCCGACTTAGTGGACAGGCAGACTTGCCACCGCTGCGCCCAAGCATGTAGTTCGTTGGCACTCTCGTGCATGCTGTGCTCCGCAGTATAACGAATGTCTCGAGCAAAACATCGTTACATGCTGAAATAACTGTGTATTGCAGTAGCTTCATGGCATCAACTGAGTGACTATCTTGCAGATAGAAATGACGACCGCGAACGCACAACGCCACGAGAAAGAGAGGAGAGTTTTGTAACGAAACTTCCATTTACGATATCTTCTGACCTCTCAATTTACAATGCAAATCAACGATGCATAGATTTTGGACTTGCCGCTGCGGCTACAGACGAACGATCATTGCCTCCGTTCCTGGCTTGATCATCGAAATGTTTCTTCGCTGTCTTTGGAGTCTTCCAACGTCTCTGGATGTGCCTTCGTTCCAGGCTGGTAGCCCCACAAAGCATCAGCGAAAGAACCGTCACAGCGACTACGAACACCAGACTATTCGTACCGGAGTCCAAAGTGGCTCCCAAGTTGCTCTGAATTGGCGGCACAGTGTTGTTCTTTCCTGGCGAGGTGGTGTTCTTGCCCTTCTGATCGATTACCCCTATCGCAGTGGAATCACCGGTACTGCCGTCGACACACTTTCCGCCCCTCCACTGCACATCTACGACCCGTTTCCACATCGCTCGTGGATCAGACCACGTCTCACGGGTGTAGAACAGCTTGCAGTCGGCGGCTACGTAAACGAACTCTAATGGTGTGTTGGTCTCGTCGCCTTCGCGCAAGTTGTTCAGCGAGTTCACGGAACCCAGGAGTGGTGCGCTTGCATCACCTCGCGCCACTCTTGTGACTACCTGATCAGCCATCAATAGTCGTCCGACTGCGGTGGAACTGTCAAAAGTGCGCCCACTCTCCAGCGCGGCATTGATGTTGACAGTATCATTGGCGGCACTGAGCAGCACAGCAAAGTTGAGAACTTGGCTGCCTTTGGAACGGCCAACACCTTGCATGGGTCCAGTCATTGGACGGCCACCGATTGCAATGGTCTGGACTTTGCCTTGTTCTCGCATAAGCTCGGCAAAGATGGCGCAAGTCGAGCCGCAAAGACCGTCTTGCACTATCACGATGTTCTCAGCCATGAAGGGTTGCGTAGAGGCAGGTATCACGCCATAACCTGTAAGATTGACAGGTGATGGATGTCCACCCGGTGTGCGAGAGAACTAACTGTGATCAGCGCGTTGTCTCGATCAGCATTGACCTGACTTACATTGTAGCGACGGACGCTTGTGAAAGTATCATTCTGCAGCTCGTCTGGGCCATAATAGTCCTTGAATGATGTGTAAGGCTCTTGATTGGCATCAAGAATATTGCTCCACAGGAACGAAGTCGAGGTCCCGCCATCAGAGACATCATCCTCATCACTCTGAGTAGTTTGGTTTGCCGCCACATCGGCAAGCGCAGCACTGTAGTCTTGGAAAGCTTCGTGAGCTCTATATCGAGCACCACCGTACGGCTCTTATCCAGGAAAGAGCTGCTTGAAGACTTCAAAACCGAAATCAATCGTGCCACCTCCGTTGCCACGAAGGTCCACGACTAGCTTTTTCTTTCCTTGTTGTACTGAGGTATGCAGGAACGAACGGACTGCTTCTTGGCCGTCGCTGAAGTTGAGCTTGGTATCCATGGATGGGAAGACAAGGACAGCAACATTGCTGTAGTTGCTATCCAATATGTACCCAGCAACTACCTTGGAATTTGCGATGACTTCTGGTTTGGGATATCCTACGAGTGTCGGAACTGGCAAGGATGTTGCTGTAGGCGTAGCTGTGTTGACCTCCGTCGTTTCGATAGGTTCCTGAGACTCAGTCGGGACTGGGTCTTCTGGTGCGGGCACAGTCGGCGCGGGTAGCCCTCTACAGAAGGTGTCGAAGAAAGAGGTCCCGTCGGTAACGTTGGTGAAGTTGTATTGAGTACCAACAAACGCGACGTTTCGCGTGTTGGCAACACTTCCATTAGCGAATGTCAATGTTGTTGTTCCGCCGTCATAGATGTAACCAGTTGAGAACTGTGCAATCGTCCCATTGTAGTACGCACGTCTGGCGGGATTGTCTAAAGCCACGTTGTACCGTGCGTCAACGTCGTGGTAAGGGTTGCCGACTGAGCTGTACGTTTCCACGTATTGGGACGCGTTCTTGCCGTTGACAGAGATGACAGGAGATGCTTTGAACGAGGAGATGCTTTGAACGAGGAGATGCTTTGAACGAGGAGTTGCCAGCACGGATTAAATCTGTATACAGATATAGCTCTGGCAAGGTAACTCCATCACTCGATAGAGCGACCAGATTTGCGTTCCTGGCAGAAGACAAGTCAGTCAGCGGCAGCCTCTCGAAGACTTGCAATGCAGCTCTACTCACCAACGCTGGAATTTGGAAGATACGTGTAATATCAGCATAGCGGAATAGATGAAAGTCGCCGGCGCCTATCAAACTGACATGTCAGTAATTTGAGGGTGTTCGGGACCAGTTCTGTCAACTTACCATCCAGAAGCTTGCGAATGGACAATTGAACGTCGTATTCACTTTCGAAAGTGCCATTCCCAACTCCTTCCGCCAAAACATCCAACTGTCCAAGTATATCGTAGGATTCGATCTGTCCCTCGCTACCTGTCTTGAGGTAGGCGAGTGTAGACTGAAACTGGAGGTACTCCTTCAGCTGCTGAATCTGTAGCACATCGCCCTCAACGTCTACAGGCACGCTCTGGAGGCACTCATAGGCGAGTTGAGCTGATACAGATGGACTCTGACTCGTGTTTTGAGCTGCCAAAGATTCTGCGATCTGACCGCAAGGCTCGCTTGACTGCTGCCTCCGGCCTATCGATGTGAGCGGCGGTAGCTCATCTGGAATGTCGAAGCCGTTCCAGGGATTAATATATTGCGCCACTACAGCGGCCTGAAGGAATGGAAGCAAGGTGGTAGTGCGCATGGTTTTCGCTCTTGGATGCGATGGTTGTACAACAAAGGCATTATCTGAACGATTCTTATACCTCAATTCATCGTAAGGCTGCACTGCATGGTGGTCTCGCGCTGCTCGAGGCGTCCAACGCCGAACGCGGCTGAGTATTACGCACCGCGGCTTTTGACCGCACACCCTGCTTCATTGCCTTTTAAGAGCGTAGGCTGAAGCTTCTCTACGGGGGTGATGTGAAGGTAATTGTCATTGGCTCATTTTGGCCCCATAGCATCTGAAACGCCCATGCTTCTTTCCAAAATCTTACAGACTTGACACACTGACGAGCATAGAAATCGTTGGCCCCCCAAGTAGGCTGAGTCGGCGGTGGCTGTTTACCGTCATGGCAGACTAAAGTTCTGCCAAACAGAACCCTTGAATACGCCAATTTTAGCATAATGATGAGGATCAGCGGAGAACGCCCTTGCCAAACAAGTTTCGGCTCGGGTCAAAGTGAGATCGCCGTAGACCAAATGTAGGTGAACCTATCTATCTACATGCTTGCGGCTTCTACCCCTTCTGATGCTGCAGGTACAGACAAGCGCTGTTCAGAACAGCTGCAGGCGCTGCGAAGTGCAGGAAAGAGTGATCCAATCTGCTTCCAGTGGACGTGCAATTTTCAACGTAGTCGAGCAAGAGCGACATCCGTCGTGGCGCCCAACGCCGGCGGTGATTATCGCCGTGCACGTCTACGTGCACGGCAAGTGCACAAGAGAGCTACAGAGCAGCGTTTGGTGGGCATGAGAGGACAACTGAAGTTGTTTTGCAGTTCTGCGATGTCGTTGGGCGCCCTGATCATCTCCACAGTCGTCTTCGCCGGGCCATGCCAGCCAGGACCGTCTTACTGCAGCATTAGCTGGCAACAGCAGGCGTTACTGCTACTCTTGTCGATAGACATGAGTAGAGTTGTTATGCGTGCGCAAACCTGCAGGAAAAATACGCTTCTCTGCGCACATTATTCGCTGAGTTGTCATGATCTGAAAGTAATTGGGGGCCGTGTTCCGGTAACGCTCCAGCCACAACGTCACCGCCTATCCTGGAAGGGCAAGTGCGGTCATGACAATCCCACTGTTGCAAGGGCTTTGGCACGAACTGGAGAAATAGCTCAGATCTCTCGTTCGCTAAAATTACGCAGCCTTCAATTGGAAAGCAGTCGTAGGAATCCAAGGATTATTCAAAAGCATATTGTCAGCCCTTCACATGTCCACAGAAACTCTTTTGGTCGCAAAATGCTAAAGCGGAAACAAAAGATTTCTCTGACATTCTCTACACCACCTTAGAGAATCTGTCTACCAAATGGTAGTCAGGTGACTCCAGCCTTTGGCTATGTCAACCGCACTATCGTCCAAAGAGTCCACTCGTGCTCAAGCCCTGGCTCAAATCCGCCTGGAGACTCCCTCACTTCCGTAAAATTCTGGAGAACACGGCATCATTGACGACGAGGTAGGCGACTTCATCGAGTGGATGTCCCATGAGGATCGGGAGACACGTCTGGTAGTGAAGCCCGCATTGTTTGAAAACTCGGCGCAGTTTATCATGAAATCGTGCTGCTATACAGTTCGGTCTGAACTGTGGGATGACGGGAGTGAGCAACAAAGGGTGGATGCAAACGACGTGCAGTAGATCATGGGAATGCTCCCAAATTGCGATGATCAGGTATGACTGGTGATGCGGTGAGAGCGACATAGCTACGTTAAGGCAAGACGCTCGAATAAATGGGTCGAGAAGTTTCCTTGTGACCGGACACTAATGTTATACACTTCGTCCGAGGCCCCTGATATTCTCGATAGTCAAAGAGCTGTAATCGCACTGGGGTACCAGAGCGGGTAAAAAACACCGCACTTTTATCGTGTAAATAACACAGAAGAAAGTCCGTCGTTTACACCGCGTCAGGGGTGT